>OMOT01070996.1:0-12691 GCA_900312575.1 Acanthochaenus luetkenii | reverse complement strand
AGCAGACTACAGGTGAAGCAGACTACAGGTGAAGCAGCATACAGGTGAAGCAGCATACAGGTGAAGCAGCATACAGGTGAAGCAACATACAGGTGAAGCCAGTCTAAAGACAGTCTACAGGTGAAGACAGTCTAAAGACAGTCTACAGGTGAAGACAGTCTACAGGTGAAGACAGTCTACAAGTGAAGGCAGTCTACAGGTGAAGCGGGCTACAGGTGAAGCAGACTACAGGTGAAGCAGACTACAGGTGAAGCAGCATACAGGTGAAGCAGCATACAGGTGAAGCAGCATACAGGTGAAGCAACATACAGGTGAAGCCAGTCTACAGGTGAAGCAGCCTACAAGTGAAGGCAGGCTACAGGTGAAGCAGACTACAGGTGAAGCGGACTACAGGTGAAGGCAGACTACAGGTGAAGGCAGACTACAGGTGAAGGCAGACTACAGGTGAAGGCAGACTACAGGTGAAGGCAGACTACAGGTGAAGGCAGTCTACAGGTGAAGGCAGACTACAGGTGAAGGCAGCCTACAGGTGAAGCAGACTACAGGTGAAGCCAGTCTACAGGTGAAGCAGCCAGTGGTGAATACAGAGCAGAACAGAGAGACATCATCAATCATCGGGTCAGAACACAAGACATTGACCAACAATGGTTTGAAATGAGGAAACCAATAACTTTATCGTGATTTATAACAGTAATTATTTATTTATTTATCATATTTGGGGGGTTGTGATGGCCGGTTTGGATGATTCCACCACCGTGGAAGTTACGCCCTTGGGTTGAGACAACCTTTTCAAAAATGTTCGATGGTTTGGAGATGGGCCTTTTCGTTTGCAGGAGACAAGTGGTCATGACGAGGTTTCTTGAGAAGAGGTTGAACCGCTGTGGTTGAACCACGATGGGCCATAGAACTAATGATAATAGAATACTTTGTAGAAATGACATCTAGGGGCCAGGTAGAGGACTTCGATGGCCATTGCCACACACTGAAAGAGCTTCCTATCCAGCTTGTCTTCATGACCCTATAATATATAATTGCTTTATTTAGTCACGAAGAAAAGTGGGAAGTCACTGAAAAATCGCGTCTTTCCTGCAGTTGGCAGGTCAAGGTTTGTCGCAGTCAGAGTTCAGTGCTGACATGTTCTAAGCTTGAAAATGCCAATCCTTCGGAGTGAATTCCGACACCTGGTACGACAGTTAAGTTGCCAGCGGTCAGCTAGCTTAACCTGAGCATGTTCTTGAAGATCTCAACTCTAAAACAGATTTATATCAATAGTTGTTCAGTCACTTTTCCATTTGGTTTGGACCAAAACAATACTTTAAAGCTAAACGTTGCCCTATTTTAATTATTATATTCAATCGATACTAAATAATTTGAATTGGTTTTGTTTATGATTATATAGCACGATTTTATACAAACAACTTGGATCAGCAATTGGTTGTAGAGCGTTTGCTTTATGACTGCTGACTTTCCCCTCTACACCTGCTGCCTCCCTAGCCTTGTTTCCTGCTTTGTTATCAAAGAAGAGTGGTGACTGTAAATGTTCAAAGGTTGCCAGACAAAAATAGGCAAGAAACCGATGTGACAAACGTAATGAATGTGCACATTGACCTGATTTCTCACAACCCTTTGTTGTTCAAGTTTGCAACGGAGTAGAGATGACATTCATGCCGCTGACAAGGCAGCCTAATATTGTTTCAGAAATGTGTTATGAATAGAAATGTAGAATTATCACATTTCTGCACATTTGCTGCATTGCTGTCGTACTTTTATATAGTTTCATGTATTCACGTAATGTGTCAAAACAAAATGTATTATATATAGATATACAGTACACGGATGCAGTTACTGAGTGTAAATTGATGTGAGGCAGCTACCAAGTAAGGGTTGAATATTAATCCACTGACAATATCAATGCAAATTGCCTTTTGGATATCAAGCATGTAAGACAGTAGAACTGGAAATGGTAGTTGCTACTGATAGTTTCTTTCAATTTGCTCAGAGAATCGTCTTGCATTTAAATTGATGAGACAACGTGGCACTAGAACAGACGTAGGGCAAGCAAAGACTGTCGGCACTAAAAGCTTCGAAGCAAAAGAAAACTGTCTAGTAGTAATGTAGATCATTTTCATTTCATCAACATTATTGATGTAATTTTGTCAGCCACACCACAGACCCCTGCCAGTGACCCCCAGGCTAATCGAATTGAGCGTCCCATGTCTGTTGCTTTCAAGTGCCGCCACAGTGATGGGAGTTTAGAGCAGCCGCTGTCAAATTGGTTGGTTCAGGCTTCAGTGCATAGCACAAGAAGACAGCTGCCTGCTCCGCTCTGATATTGCATGCAGGTCCATGCCCCCTACACCGCCTGTGTCGCCCGAGCCAATCCCCATCCGTGTCGGCATTAAGACATCAGCATCAGATGATTTGCGTTCAAGGCGCGAAGTAAATACAACTTTAAGAAAAGATCGAGACCCAATTCTTTTCATAGCTGTCGAGACGAGACACTGATGTCCAAACGCTCCATTTGCTCACTGACTTATGTGAAGCGCTGAATAATAATAGTTTCACTCGTTTGGTGCTTTCAAAAAGAAGTTCACAAAGTGCTTCACAATCGAGACGGAAACAGAATTAAGGCTAAACGAAGCAAAGAAGAAGACCGCAGCAAAAACAAAGACATGTTGGGGGGTTGAGGTATAACCACTGGTTAGGTTAAGGGGGTTTGGTGATATAGGGTTCTATCAACAAACACAAACCTGAGTGGTACTTGTACTTGTGATGTCAGTGAGCGGTTATAGATGAAGATGGGTCTTTCGCGTCTGACTTGGATGTGTGTCCTTCTCCGTGGCATAGTGTCCGTGCTGATTGGGTCTCTCATTCTGAATTGCATTGTGTTCTCCAGGCGACTCTTCAGTTCTGTGCCGTCAAACCCATCATGGCAGTCATCACCATCATCCTGCAGGCCTATGGCAAATATCACGATGGGGATTTTAAGTGAGCAGCACCTCTCTTTCCATTTCATTTCGTTCTTCATGCGTCATCTGCATCCGTCTCATTGCCAGGAGGCTTGTTAATGTGCACATGGAAACAATTTACAAAGGGGGATAGTCATATAACATCTTTACAACAGGCACAGTCGAAGAGATTCATTCCAAAATGACACCGATGGGCTGAAACGACCCTTTGTGTGTGTGAGTGTATATACAGGTACATTGCACCACTGTCCTACCATAGTCACATTGTTGCTATAATATTGAATAGTCTGTGTTCTTGAAATATTAACTAAGGAACACGAAGTCGCACATTTCCCCCAAATGTACGTGTAGTGTTTTGGAAGCCCTTTAATTCTTACTGTATGGTACTTTGAGTGACGCACAGTAGTACATTATTTTGGTTTCATACCGTTATTACTTCGTGACACAAAGACTATGCGGTTACATTTCAGACTTTCAGATTTGACTTTAGGGTATTTTCAGCCACATCAGACGAGCCATTGAAGAAGCACAGCCCTTTTTGTTTGTTCGTCCTTCCTCCATTGCGAGGGCAATACGTTCAATGAAGTTGTCTTTAGTGTGTAATCAAGTCTGCAACCCGTGTGCACTCGTACTCATTTCCAGGTGCTCTCTTCTGCCTCTCGTGAGGATTCAGCTGTGACTGTGCTTGTTGCTAAACGACTCTGAAGACGTACAGTCCAACAAGGGCCAGAGACTGAAGTTTCCAATCGGTTTCAAGTCATCCCCCCTCTTACCGCAGAGCTTAGAGATGGACATGAATAACTTTAATTGTTGCTTCTCCCTGCTTATTTCACCGTGGAGTTCAACGGGGAAATTGGTAGGGAGAAATAACCATTAGTTTTTGTTGTTGTAATGTCTTCTCTTTCAGCTGTGTAGCAGCGGCATGATGATTCGCAGATTGTTTCCTTATACTCATTTAGCCGACCATGTTCTCCATACTGCACGGGAGTAATAATTACTCACAGCTGAATCCTAAGAGACGCTCTCGAACCCCAAGGAGGGATTGAAAGGGAGTCTGACAATGAAGTAGAGAGGAATCTGCCGATGTTCCTGAAATACGAGGGCCGCGCACAAAAAAGGCTGTAATTCTTGAACCGCTCATCATGCAATGTGGCTGAAAATAATCGTTGCTGTCCAAAAACGGTATTCAGGCTTGTCACACTGATAAGAGCAAAGCTCAGACAGAGAACGAGGTGGTTGTGAATTGACCACATATGCACCAATGTGTCTGTCTCACTGTTCCTGTTGTCTTCTGCAGTGTGAATGGAGGATACCTGTACATCACCATCATCTACAACTTCTCAGTCAGCCTGGCCCTCTACGCCCTCTTCCTCTTCTTCTTCGCAACAAGTGACCTGCTGAGGCCGTATGAGCCGGTGCTCAAATTCCTCACGATCAAATCCGTCATCTTCTTATCCTTCTGGCAAGGCGAGTCTGCCCTTTACTTACCAGCATCCATTATCTCTGATGATGAAATCACAATTTCAACGTGATTTTTAGCAAGGCAGTTGCCGTTTGATGAAGTGCTTCTAGTGAAATGTTGCTGCTTTTTAGGGATGTTGCTGGCCGTCCTGGAACGCTGCGGGGTCATTCCCAACGCACTCTTCATCGATGGCCAAGAGGTTGGCGCTGGCACCGTGGCAGCAGGCTGGCAGAACTTCATCATCTGCATTGAGATGTTCTTTGCTGCCATCGCCCTCCGATACGCCTTCACCTGCACTGTCTATCAGGAGAAGAAAAATGAAATACCAGGTAAGCACTGTGGAGAGAGGAGGCACCGCCTGTTGAAGGGATCATTACCACTTTCCCTCCCTCATCCCCTGCCTTCAAATTGTGTTGACATGTTCCAAGGCTAATTGCCCTTCTCCTCCACAGAATAAGGGCTGACACAAAGTTGAAAGTGTTAGCAGTCCCACTTGCTCGAGGCCTTTTCAAACGATTTAACCAACAGTCAAGCTGACTTTAAAGTTAGATTTTTGCATTTTGCATTATATTCCACTTTTTCAACCATGATATGCAACCTGGAATGTGTGCCTTCTTTTTTTTTACCAGTTCGCTCTTTTAAATGTAGTGCTATAGTGATCGGCATGTCAGTCTTGCGGTCAGCAGAGGTTGCCATCGGCCTGAGGGTGTATTGTACATCATTACTCGTGGCGTAGAGGACACTCACTAGCACAGCAAAGTGCTGTGGGAGATAAAGAGGAATTCACAGCCTCAGTATGGTAACTAGCGGGGAGCAAGAGGTACCACTTTATGTCAATGCTTTTGGCAAGTCAAAGACAAACCAAGGCAAAAGCCTTCTGCAGTGACATCAATCCATTTCCCTGCTATAGGAATCATGCATCATAACATGCAGAAAGACTAGGAAGCACTAAGTGCTGATAAAGGGTGAAACATTTCCATATCAGCTCCATATGACATGTAAAACTAGTCTTTTAATCCAGATAAAAATCTAAGAAGGAAATGACAAAACGTCATTGATTTCCACTTCACCCATTCTTCATGCCCATATGGGAAAATAATGCATTATTCATCTGGCCATATTTGCTATCCAGCTTAAGTGTAATGATAATGTAGCTTCAAAACGTTTGACAGCAAATTATTCGATATCATTTTAAACCTTTTCTTTTGCCTTACGCTCTGGTTGTATTGCACGCCCCTTCCTCGTGTCAATGTGTGCCTGTGGCGACTGCAGAGGTTGCCACACCTCGGGGCTTCCATTCCTCAGCTCACCTGAGCAGGCAAGCTGTGAGAAGCTCAGGAGACCATGTTTAAGTGCCTGTACCCCCCACCCCATCCACCACCCACCCCCGCTCTGCCACCTCCGGACGCCGACCCAGACAGCACTGCTGGTGACCCTGAAACAGAGGGCGGCGGGTGTCTGCCGGCTCTCCTTTTTCCCACGCTTTGAACACCCTTTTAGTATCGCCACAAATGCAACTGGGCTCCGAGGGACCAACAGCGGAGACGTTTTCTGTGACTGAATTCTGTTCAGTACATGCAGTCCTAACGGTTTATTGACACTGATTTTCAAGCGAGATCCAGGTGTTTGTATCAGTATTTAAGATGAACCTGTGGCATCAGAATCAGAATCAGAATCAGAAATGTTTTATTCGCCAAGTAGTTTTCACGTACAAGGAATTTGCTGTGGTTGTTGGTGCATACAGACAACATAAGAACAATAATAATAAGCATGTGAGAAATATCGCGCTAACATGACAATCTCAATATACTACATTCATAATTCATAATGAAGTCAAAACGGTGACACCTGTTTGGCGATCCATTGTTGTTGTTTTTTTCTCCAGTTATTGGTTAATATTACTATTGTAATGTGTCACACATGATACTTTCTTAATCTACTACTTTCCAGTTGGTATTTTCTGCACTCAAATCCTGAAAACGATATGCAGCTCATATTTTGCTTATACATTATACATGCATATATAAACATTTGCCTATATTAAATCATCAATTTTAAATTCAGCTTACTGAACCCCATTCACTTCCCCCTATTCGTGTTCAGTTCAGCCGGCCAGTGTATCCCGAGGGGTCAGGGGATTTGGATCGGGCAACTTTGCAGTCACGCGTTCGACCATGGTTCTAACCATTAGACTGTCCCTGTCCCTGTGTTGTTCCTGCAGACAATATCGCCCCCATGCAGAGCATCTCCAGCGGTCTGAAGGAGACGATAAACCCGGGAGACATGGTGCAGGATGCCATCCACAACTTCTCCCCAGCCTACCAGCAGTACACCCAGCAGTCCACACAGGAGGTGATCCAGCCCAGCCAGAACGGAAAAGTGGGACCGGGTGGCAACAACAAGGGCTCACGGAAGTCTGACAAAGTCATGCTGATCACCTCTGATGATGAGTTCTAGGCGTTTTTCAAGCGAGATCCAGGTGTTTGTATCAGTATTTAAGATGAACTGCTTACTTCTGCCCTGTTTCAATGAATAATTCAAGCGCCAAGAGGTGGATGGAATTAATTATTCTTATTTTAACATGTATTCGCTCAGCGTGCGATGAGCTGATCTGCCTCCACCTCACCAGTAGTAATCACAGGAAAATTGCACGTCACTTTAACTGTATCAGAAAAGTCTGGAGCTATGCATTTTTCGTTTTCTTTTTTTTTAAAACAACACACACACAAATATCACCCCGATTCTGTTTCAGTCCTATCATGTCCGTGCTCTGTCTGGCCAAGTGTGTTCTCTCTGATTCATGTCAGTTTCAAAGAGGAGCTGATTAATATGTGACTCCAGGAGAGAAGCAGGGAAGCCAGCGATGGCTGGGAATGACACTTCACGGACCATCTCTTGCATCTGCTTGTTTGAAGTATTTGCTGAGCGTTCCTCTGCGTGGTTTCCAGACGAATGGAAGGATTCTTTCAAAGACACTTCAAGCACTTCAAACTGCAGACTATAGCGCTTTTAAATCCTTTGTATCTTAACACAGCATGGACAAATTGGATAAACCTGTCTCCTACCAAATGGAGGGTTGTAGTATTCTCGTTAATTTTCTCAGCATGCACAAGAGTGTAATTCAGTGCAACTAGACAGGAGTTCAACCAACCTTAACAGTTAGTTATTTTGCAGCCTCTGCACTATTGTAAATAATTTTGGCAGGGCCTTTTTTTGTTTGTTTAAGATGTCATGGACATTATTATTCATGTTGCAGTTCCGCGTTCCACTGATTATTAAATATTTATAGAATTTGTACGATTGGTTTCATGCTAAATTGTGGTGTCAAATGTGTTCTATTATGTTATTGTAAAACATCTCTTAAGCTTATTGCACATGTTCAGTGTATGAGTTGGAAACATTTGAATGTATGTAGTCTGTTTAGGAGCCAATGTCTGCTCGTTTGAGGGAAAAAATACCAATGTGCTAGACTTTGGATAGTTTCTTCCGTTTATGTCACACGGCTACCGAGCTACATTATTATGGCAGTCCGAGTTTATATGTGACATGCAGTAGTACTTTCTTCAATTTTGATACCCTCTTGTGCCAATTACAGCTGTCTTTCTGGGAAAGCAGAGAAATACTTAGCTGGGTAGAAAGTGATAATTACACAATATTACAGTGTAAAATAAAACTGGATTTTTTTTGTGTAGTAGTAGTGTGCGTATTTGAACTGAGGTGTTGTGCTGAGTTGAACAAACAAGACTTTTTAATGAGAAAAGCTTTATTTGAAAGTACAAAAACAGACACAGCAGATCTATTTATAGGAATAATTTACCTTGTCAATCGGAACAGAAACAAATACAGATTTTATTTGTACATGAGGGTAGTTCATTGAGAAAACATGTAAATAAAATAATTTAGATGAATAAAATTACACAAAATCAATGAAATAAATATAAAATATATACGAGCAGAGTAATGTCAAGTTGTGAAGGGTACATATTCCGTTTATGCTGCCTTATTACTGTCCTCATTTACAGTCACCACTGGCTATACGCTATTCATTATGCCTCAATATGTTGCCATGAGACTAAAACAAGAAAATTCCACTTTTAGTGTCCATCATATAACTGAACAGATACAAACTGCTGCTATGGAACTAACATTCAATATATTTGACCCTTATTCTTTCACCCACAACCATAGAGTCCATTCCTAACAGTCAACATCCAGAGTCATAGTTGCAATCTGCACATTTTGTATCATGGAGCTTTTTCTAAATGTATAGGCAAATCTGTTCACTCTACAATACTAAGACTCACTTTCTATATATGCCTAATGGTAAATAGCCTTAAGGACTGGCAAAGCTTGTGTGTGAAAGCTTCCATACACAGGAAGAGATCATTTAACTTTTAAAGCCTAATATAGGATACATACAATGAAACAATGAATTAATACCCACTCAATATATACTACCAACCCAATTTGCATACAATTGCGTTATTGTTCATAGGAAAATATGAAATAGCCAATGGTATCAAACATTTTCACTAGTGTCCTATGCATAGACAAACATCAGTCACTCTTTCAACTGTTTTCATCGTCTAAGACCAAGACCATAGACAATCTTCACTTGTATGTGATGCTCCCTTAAAAACAATTTGATAAACTGAGTTCTGCTTAGGTTTGTTTTACCAAAAATGTCCTGGAGAAGCCATCCATTACACCTGGCACTGAAAAGATCATCCATGGCCTTTCCTAAGACGGACTGAACTAATGTTTGAGACCATGAATGGACCTTTACCAGGTCAGAGGATAAACAACAGAGTACTTAATTCACCTGGAGTGAGGTTTGTCTTTTATTATGGCACGGTACAGAAATATGTATTTTTACATTATTAGTAGTATGATTATTACATTTCTTTATTTTTTTTAAAGGTTCAGATCCAAATGCCTTTACAGTAATAAGTGCTAATAGACGAAGATGCCTCATTTTACAGCATTTTGTTTTGAAACTTTACCACAAGAGGTCACTGTAATGCTTTGAAAGGTTTTTCAGAAGAAGCTTTTAAAGAATGAATGTTCTATAAATTAATGTGCTAAGAAATTAATTATGTAAACGACGTGTAAAGTAGATTTTTCAATCTATACTCAGGCTTAGTACAGTCCCTACTTGATTACAAAAAGGTCTGGGCGGACAGTCTTTAGCAGCTTTGGAAGTATTTTCCGGTAAAGTTTATTAGCCGTTACAAAAGCATTACCATCATCATTTCAAACTGTCTACTAAATCAAGCCTTTCCATCATGGTGAAATTGGCATCTTTAGAAAAACATATCAAGTCTTTGAATCCACAACACCTAGTATGTGTTACTGTGCTAACTGACTAGGTTTACATGCAGGTTAATACTCCATTATAAGAGCTATGTTACTCTTATTCTAAATGAAATGTCCACATGAACGCTTCGACTACAGTAACCCACAAGTCTCCAGCCAGACTGAAATTCCAACCGGACTTTCCCCTGAATTATCTCTTCCCTAGCAGAACATTAGGCTAATAATAGGCGTTTTTTAAAACCTGACCACATATGTCCAATGTGCTCTTGTATGGAAATATGCAAAATTGTTTTCACTATTCATATGAGTACATATAATTCCATGATATGCAGAAATATTAGCCATATATATTTCTGATAAATGCCCTAGAAACGATGCAGAATTTGTGTGATCAAGGTAAACTGTGAACTTTTAATTTCTTTCCTGACTATTTCGGATAAGGTAGAGATAATCCAGTTGCAGCCTGTATATACTGTATACCTAGTGACCGGCAGTCCAATTTGTCGATTAGACAAATGTTAGGTGCTGGGAAGAACTATTTGTGGGGTAGAGATAAAAAAAATACAAATAAAGAATTAAGTTACGAGAATGCTTTTCTCGTGGTAAATGTGAATAAACCATCTAGCCGAGAAAGGTCAGCATCAAAATTATTGGACTTCAAAGAATTGATTACATGATCACACCACTCCCAGGATAGTAAAATACATAAATATAGAAAAATATGTAATATATATAGTATACATCTATTTATATATATAAAACTAAATATCAGGAGGAAAACATGGGATGTATCAACATATAAACCAAGTGAAAATACAAAAATGAGAATAAGAGCACAGCAATGCCCCTGCTTAAAAATCACAGCAGGTCATACAGCAGCAAAGTCCCCCATAGTGTTCTTTGCAGCTATGGAACAGGGGGAAGAACAGCCATGTCCTCTTCGCCAAGAGAAAACCCTGACATGAACAATCTCTATTGACTTCACTCCAAATGAGGAATGGATCCCAGGTAAGAACGACGTGAAGTGAATTTCATATTTCAATAAAAAAATATCTTTAAACAGACAAATTGCCCAGATGTTTACTGCATTTAGTCGTGGCGACGCCACTGTTTCTAGAGACGGGCGTCAGGAGAGTGTGTCAGAAGCAAGGTATGCAGCTACTGTTTCAGAGTTACCAACACCGGCGGCAGCACTTTCTCGTGACCCAGCAGCAGGAATGATTTCTATTTGGACGGAGTTCTTAATGTAAAGTGACGAGGGAGGCGGTGGAGAGCTTTATCTTTGTCTTCTCTCGCTATACAACTGAAAACAGAGCCTCGGGTCCAAGTCTGTAATATACAGGAAGTAAGTTGAATTGGATTTCATTAGTGAGGACAACTCTCATTAGCACTATCCAATATGGATTACCTACCATAAAATGGCAATGTACAGTTGTGGTCGAATGTTTACATACACTTGTAAAGAACATGTATGTCATGGCAGTCTTGAGTTTCCAATGATTTCTATAACGCAGGTGGTTCCAACAGGATGATGACAAACAACAAACATCAAAAGTGGTAAAGGAACGGCTAAGTCAGGCTAGAATTCAGGTTTTAGAACAGAACCTTCCCAAAGTCCTGACTTAAACCCCATGGAGAACATGTGGACTGTGCTGAAGAAACAAGTCCGTGTCAGAAAGACAACAAATTTAGATGAA
Organism: Acanthochaenus luetkenii; assembly: GCA_900312575.1. Lineage (NCBI taxonomy): Eukaryota > Metazoa > Chordata > Actinopteri > Beryciformes > Stephanoberycidae > Acanthochaenus > Acanthochaenus luetkenii. The sequence goes on along the minus strand of OMOT01070996.1, from coordinate 1,247 downwards.
CTGCACCAAAGAGGAGCCACAAGCTTGTGGGTGGCTACTATGAGGTGAAAACGGCCGAGGGACATGTAACCACATAATAGCATCGCTGTATGTATATTTTTGACCCAGCAGATTTGGTCACAAAGAACCAAAATTCATGAATGTCTCTTGTGACAAAAGAAGTACAGTATGTGCTCCAATCACTCCATCACGGAAGTTGTGGAAATGATGGGAAACTCAACACACGTTCTTTACAAGTGCATGTCACCTTTTGACCACAACTGTATATAAAAGGAAAGAGGCAAAAGATCACAAAGTCAGTGCTGCACTGTAGAATATCATAAACGATACCGTCCTTAGTTACTGTATAAGTCGGCTTATGCAACAGTCATCATGCAATCAAGCCACCGACGACTTCAGAAATGCGTGAATACGCTGATGTTCCCCAGTCCAAGCCCCTGTGTGTTTATGTTTATTTCAGTAACTCTTCTTCTTTTATACTGTGTCTTTACAGTTTCATAGTAAGTGCTATTTAATGGTGGAGTCTGGGCAATGTTAAATCTTCCTGAGCAATTTCTCGCCAAAATAGTGGCTTCAGGGATGAACTGCAAGGACAGCAAGTTTACGATGCATCAGATTAGGCCTCTATTCAAATGTGAACGACCCCTCTAATAATATATACATATAAAGGGGAGTCGATATCCTCAGTGAAGGCTCACGTGCGTCAGCTCCATCTGGCCTAATTGTGGGGCTTTGCTGAACCTCGCAGACGGGAAATGTGCAACGTAACGGCAAAAGTCCACAATCAGGCCAGAATGGTCTTCGCTCGTGTATATCGACTCCCGTTGTCTGTAGCGTTGCTTTCTAATTGCTAAACAAACTATTTGGCACGACTTGACTGCCGACAGGCTAAATCAGTGGCGTCCCCAACTGTGTGCCGTGAAGGGCCGAGGCCCTTCCTTTTCCGACTTATCACTATACACCAGCCAATTTCACTGATTAGTTCCTCCGCTCGGCTTGAGAGCGCACCAATCAGTGAGATCGGCTGCTGTCGTGCTTGGTTGGAAGGAAGGAAAAGCTGCAGACTCTCGGGCCTCCGCGGCGCACGGCTGGACACCGCTGGTCTGAACCGCTGCTGCACAACCAGCAATAGAGTAAGTGGAGCCCTTCACCCAACTCCTGGTGAATCGTCAACTGCGTAGTGGCTATGAAGGGGTTTCCAACCTGGACAAATATCTCCTTAATGTGTTGAATAAACTGCATTGTGT
>OMOT01070934.1:10845-22672 GCA_900312575.1 Acanthochaenus luetkenii | reverse complement strand
ACCAAGACAAGATGAGGAACTTTATCTAAAATAATATTTTGTATGATAAAACGTCACGAAGACATCAATAAATCACGAGTGCCGTTACGACGCAAAGACACGGTCCCGGCCGAGATACACCGTTGCGAGGAAGGGCTTCAGAGAACTAACATTAAGTTAGTTACCACGCATATATGGAGATTGCCGAGCCAAAGTAGAAGAGGAGCTTCGCAGTGTGTCATTATGCTGCAACAACGTGTGTGCATGAGCCGAACGACACAGCCGTACACGAGCTTGACAATACACTTAATCAAACAAGTCTGGACACTGTAGTCGATGTTTACAGACGTCCTGTTTCCCAGAGGACCGATGATAGCCAACGGTCTAAGGGAAGCGCTCCAGTCATGGGGATTCACCTGGTCTGTGTAACCACGGATAATGCGACTAAAGACATCAGTGCACTGGTACTGAATGACTGGACACGGCTACAGTGTTTTGGCCAGTCTTCAACTAGCCACTGGTGAGTGTCTTAACACAATATAAAACTATTTCGATGTTAAATATCGTTATCGGGATGAAATTACCCATATCGTGATAGAAGATTTTGTCCATATCGAGCAGCCCTACTAGGCAACATGCAAAAGAAAACAGGTGTGCTCTGCTTTATGGAACACATTCTGTGCCACAGTGCTTCCCTTACATATATCCTTCAAGTGAGAGAGGCGGACCTCTATTTGCTTTCAAGTCAGAGGATAAGAAAACAAATCTTTCCAATTCCAATTTGCGACATTAATTATATGTACTTTACGGGCCTGGCATCTATACAAAACAAGTTACAATACTTCAAGGAAAGCTATTTGGCTAGCTAGCTAAGAGCAAATTGCTGACAATCAATAGCACTTGCCAGCTGGTCAGTAAGGACAAACTGATTTACCATTTAGGCTAGCTAGGAGCTGGGTGGGAATTATAGAGGTAAGCTGCCAACTAGACCCCTGCTGTTAACGTTCATTGCTGGGATAAATTATAATTTATGTCCCTATAGAAAAATACAAAACAATTTTCCAAATTAAGAGCTTAATTAACTTTGCCATAAGGCATTTTTTAGGATATATATTTAAATGAAATTAAACCTTGCAGAATAATGTTTTTGTTCCTAGCCAGTAGCCACTCGGTAGCCAATTCATTAGGTAGACCACCCTTCGTGATAATGGATTGCTCCTACAGACATGCAGGGACATGGTTTGCTGTATAAAGTAGGTGGTTATTGATTCAATCTTAGACTGCCCAAAAGGAGTAACTATGGTGACTGTGAATGGTATTATTGTTGGTGCAAAATGCCCAGTTCCAGTATGTTGGAAATTGAGTCTGAGGTTTACCATGAATGCTACGGCAAGTAAAAAAGTAGCCAGACAGTGGCAGCTAACGTTGAAGCCATAATATCAGCATACTTCATTACACACACTACATTTAGCAAATTTTCAAACGCAATGTAAACTAATACAATCAAGTTTATTTAGTCTTGCATTTTAAAACTTAGAAAACTATGTAGGTATTCAGATTAATCAGCTACTACCACCTTGACCAACACATTTCCTGCAGGAAATGTTGAAGTAACATGTTTGTAACATGAAAGGTTTTGTGGGTAACACTGATCACATGGTGACCTATCTAAGGCCAGCATGTATAATCCAGGGGTCCCCAAACTTGTCCCATCAGAAGGACCCTCACATCGATATGCTCAAGACCACAGATATCCCCCACATCTTTGATTTGTGTTGTCTTTCTATACTGTGGATCTATAGATGACAGTGGGTGAAACATACAATCATAAAAATCATACATACAGTATAGTGAATGAAATAACAGAGAAATTGAACTAATTGTTATTTTGCTGCGGACCCCCTGAAACACTCAAGGTCCCCTGGGGGACCCTGGACCCCAGTTTGGGAAAACCTGGTAAAACCAACAGTACAGCAACAGCAGACAGAGTCTCAGTGTGAGTCGTAGTGATTTTTAAGGGGAATCTAGATCATCAGTGTCATTTTAGAGGCGATAAATTCCTTTTTAAGTGCGTGTAGTTCACATGCTCACAATTTCTAAAACTTTGTGGTTTGAAGCTACTATGTAACTTTTGATACACTCAAACAGCCATCTTCACTCTGTGGCAAGGGGCATAACATTATCTGCATGGGGTTTAGTAAGACGTGTATGAGAAAACCCACTTAGTCCTGACAGACATGCATTATACAAGTTATCACAGTTTTCCACAATCACAGATTATGTCTAAGAATGCACCAATATTGGTAATAGGTATCAGGCCACCAATTTATCCAACACAAGTCTTATACCAAAAGCCACATGCCTGAAATCAATGCAAAGCAACATTAGTCAGCTATGAATTCCTGGCTAATCCACATATAGAAGGGTTTTAGAGCTTTATGTTGCTCAGTAAAAAGTAGATTCTAATCGTTTTCTGGGTCTGCCAATACTAGGGGCAGGAGTACGCGAGTACCCGTTCAGGACCTTAGTATTAAAAAAATGCGTAATTTGCATTCCCCCCCCCCCATTATTATAATTATTTGCGTGTGTCTGATTTAAGTTTAATGATGTGTTTATAATACAAAGAAAACATGTTTTCTATGTACAATTGTTAAATAAATATGTGAAGTTAATTAATAGGACTATTAGTTACAATTTAGTTCAGGCATAAAATCGTACAGCTCATCGTGACGTCACACCACATGGTGGTGACCAAGCGGAGTGAGGTGTGGAAATATTTTGAGGAAACTGATGGATCAACCGTGTGTTTAAGACATGCAACTTCAAATAATAAGCATAATAGTTCGATGATTGGTCATTTGCATATCAAGCATACAGAGAAAAGACAAGGCAATGTCGCATCACTTGATTTACCAGCAGTGATATATTGGCCCTCCCCTGGGATTTCCGTCTATGTAGCGCATACTCGTTACTAATTTCCTGAGAGTACTCTAACAGGGAAATCAGGTGAAATGCATATTCCTAGCCAATACCTGAATGTGCATTAGCCTGCTCAGAATTGGAACAAGCAGTTGAAAAAAGCTGCATCACTAATTAATGTTATGGATTGTGTTTTGCTCTTTTGTAATATTCAAAACCATTCTAGATCTTTCTAGAAAAACTTTTTTTGGATGTATGCATCCGCATTTAATTCTATATGCATGTATTAATCTAAACTGAACACATTACATTACAGCATTTAGCAGACGCTTTTATCCAAAGCGACTTACACATTACATTAGATTAAGCAACTTGCATGTCATACCGTTGGCGGAGGCAGCCATGCAAGGTACCAACCTGCTCAACATCATCATGCTTAATGAATTAATTAGCCATAATTTAACATCTATATGATCGAAACAATTATAAATAACGTTCTAAATCATGTTTTGGGTAAAGCTACTACATATATACAGATTTTTGCCAACTTAACGCTGTCCTACACAAAATAATTATTTCATGGACTATTTCATTTGCTCACTCTTCCGGTGAGTGATGAATGGCAGCACGACCGGCAATGACAACTTGCTAAGAGCACCATGCTAATGCTAATGCTTGGCCTCGTTTCAGTGCTTCACTATTTCAACATGCTCTCATCAACTTCCCCTCGGAGGAATCCCCACTGCCATTTTAAGTGCGGTTCCAGCATACATCAATTCAAATTTCTGAAATCAACCCTTTAAGAGCTGAGGGAGCAAGTCAACAATAATGCAGACTTTAGGAGTGCATCTTGTGCAAAATGTTTTATTATATTAATTACTAGGCCTACTTAAGACAAGTGCATTCCACTTCAAATATTTTACCTCGATCACGTTGCACAATCTGGCATATAATAAACGCAAGACTGATGAAATCGCACAGTCAGTGCAAGGCTTAAGTAAGCCTTCTTCAAGCAAGAATGGCCCATAAAACAGGATCTCACATTCTGTTGCATGTTAAGTGCACCATTGGACATGACGCTAGTGCTATGGTGTCTTACAGGTATTTGGTGCCATATGGTTCTTCTAGAACCTCATCAGGTGAATCACTAGTGTGTCATGTTCTTTAAACACTAATCTAAAAAGTGTCAAGAGCAAGTAAAGGTAAGCCACTCTTATGTGACTTATGGAAATACATCTTTCCTCCAAGGCAAATTCATTTTTCAACTATTACAAATCTAAAGTCTGAATGGCATTTTGGTATGAGAGGGACACAGTGAATCAAAAATTTGCCATCATAAGATTACCATTTATTTAGTCACATTTTACAGTGTAATAATAATATACTTGCTTCCTTGTTTTTAAAACAAATATTACATGGACAATTACAGATCAAGTAGGTGGCTATACGGGTTGTAGCTCATAACCACAAACTACAATATAATCACAGTGACCATCTTGAGAAACATCAACTCCATCTTGAAAAGAGCAGTCGACAGACTCAAGCGTGTGCTTAATTTCTAAACCAAATGTGTGGATACCTTTAGTCTTCAGTCCTTTATCGTTTTTATCTTAGGGATAACAACATTGTGGACAATGGGTTACAGTTGTATTCCCCTTTTGACCTGTGATTGCTGGAATCAACAATGTCTAACTATTTAGACTTTTAGTTAGGTATACTAAAATTGTATAGCAATGGTCTAAATGTACTTAGTACAATTTACCATTTCAACTTGACCACACCTCAGAGATGACATGTTGAGCATTCAGTCTACTGAGAAAGTAAAAATTTCATTTGACAGTGTACAATCTCAGTTGAGTCAATTGAAGCGTATGCTGCATGAAGATTAAACCAAGTTAACAACCTTTACTAATGCTGAAACAAAACTGCCAGGTCCTCAAAAACATTGTAAACACAGCAAATTAACACATAATATACAATATTATATACATATAAAAATAGTATACGTTTGTGTATTTTATTTTATGACTTCTTGTCATGTCTTTCTTAAACCATATGTTGATAACCATGTAAACAAGTTGAATGGTTGAAAAGTTGAAATTAAGGGTTTAGTTAAGAAAGTAAGTTGTTTTTTCAGTCCAGAAAAATATTTATAGTTGCAGCTGCAGTCTTACCTGTGCTTGTCTATGAAGATCTGTTGTATATGAACGAATCACCTCAATGCCAGGGCATGTTGGATGTTGTTTATTATAGTGTGTTCAGATTCATATTATAGTGTGTTCAGATTCATGAACTGTTGATGCCTCACTCGTCATTGTACTCTGTATTCCAGGGCTGGTTAGCAATCTCTGTCCATGCATAGGCTCGATCACTATTATTTTATGAGGCCATGCTGGGAAAGCTTCCCTACTATTTATTTTACATACATTTGAAGGACATTATAGTCTGAAGTACCATGAGTAATTTCTGCCAACTATCCCCAAAGCTTGGACAGAAATGGATAAGAAAGCCTTAAGGATCTCTGTACCGTCTACATGGAATAGCCAGCAGACAGATTGTAAACTTGGAATTTATTATTTGTCGCGAGTTTAGAGTAGTAAGGACATGCAAGAAATGTCTATTGGAAATTATCAATACTTTCCTCAAGTTTATTCTTTTTGGATATGGTCACTGTTTAAGGTTGAGTTTATTTGATTTGTTTTTGATGATTTTGTTTTAGTACTGTTCAACCATTTAGTCGCTCTTTATCCTGCTCTTCTCTCTCTTTGTTCTGTTCTTCTCACTTTTGTCAGAGATTATTTGTTACTAAGGACATTTCTAACTAACAGTTTTTCTGTGCTTCTGCTGGCCTGGCCAGGTCTCCCGTGTAAGAGGATGTGATGCGAGGATGCAATAATAAATTATATAATGGGGGGGAAATAAAGGAAAAATAAAAATAAAACACCTTCGTAAAACAGTTTGCACATTTCCCACAAAACTAGAAAATATTAATTCATGACTTTTTTACCTACAATACATTTACTTAATTAAAACTCACCTGAACAATAAAACGTATTCAAAGACTAAAGCTACTGTTTTTGGTGAAAGTTAATCTGATAAATCAGACAAGGAAGAAGCACAAACACCAAAGACATTAAGTCTCTTCCTGTAAAATCATAGATTATAAAGACAGCAGTGATACTGAATAAAAGAGGCTTGAATCATCCTACTTGTGTGGTAGATGAGAGTACATATCAGTGGAAAATGTGTTTGACAACTATGTGGCTACAAATGCAAGCATGTCATATCCTACCAGATCACCCTCTTCTTCCTCATCTCTCTTGGGCTCCTTGGCCTCATCATCAGGATTGAAGTCTTCCATTTCAACCTAAGAACACATTTGAGTTTAGTTGAATCTTCAATATAATTAATATTCAGAGTCCAAATATGGCCTCTTATTTAATCCAGAATGCTAAAAACTGTCTTTAAGCCCTCACCTCTTCAATAGCAGCATCCTGAAGCAGGGATCGGACATCCAAGCGCACCATATGACGTGGCGAAGACTCCCAATTACTGGACATCTGTGTAAAGAATATTTAATGAACATTGTGTACGTCATATTTATGTGCTTCAGTGGAAATTATTCATGTCTACAAATGTATTTGAGGTATCCAGATGCCCTTACAGACCTTCATTACATCCTTCAGTGTGCGCCCATGGACATTTCTCTTTGCACACGTCTGATTGTCTGCAGTGATTTCAGCCACATACACCTAGAAAAAACACAAGTTACTTTAGCATATTGCAGATTAAAATAACTTTTGTTTCTAACTCATTAACTAAAACTACTCACCTCAAAGCCTTTAGTTTTGGCTGCACTCCAGAACTGATCAAAATGTTTAACCCTGTCATTAATAGTGTCTATGATAATGAAGGGGAAAAAGCCGTCATCCAGAGTTTTCTTAAATGTTTTAAGCATGCTGCTGCGGTATGTATCCTCCATCTCGGGCTCATACTCATACTCAAGAACCTGCAAAACAGAATTGTATGTTACTTTGTTGTTAATATTTACATTAGTAATCTAATAGATCTGTTCATTCATGATCTGTCCACTGATGTTGAGATCACAAACATGATTTTAAATCCATATTCTTTAGCACAATTTTAATCATTAATATTGGGCCAAACTCACCTTGTTTTTGACTCTTTTCCCTGTGTCTGGGTCCTTCTCAATTTTATCAACCTCCGTCATGTAGTAGTCATCCAAAACAAGAACTCTTGGTGGGGCACCACCGCAATCTACTTCCTTGTCCTTAACATTGCAAACATTGGAAAGCAAAGTTGATATATTGGCTTTATCAGAGAAGGCAAGCAATTTGTAATATTGTGGGAAACCTTGTCTTGGAATATCATAAAACAGGCTCTATGTGTATTGTTCTTTATAAGTTCAATACTTTTCCAAAAGCAATTTCTTATCAAAACAAAAAATATAAATTCGAGAGCACTACAAAATAACATTACAATTACAATTAGATTATAATACAATTTGCTGTTCCGATTCCACTCACCCGTATAAGTTTTGCAACATGGCTTTTTCCACTTCCTGGAAGCCCTCTCATTATGATGACAATCTGGAAAAACATGTTATTTGTATAAATACTTAATATTATACAACTAAAAATTTGATTTGTAGCACTGAGAAACAGCAACAGTAACTACATACTCTTTCCGGCCGAGATAATCTGCCGGGTGGTTTGAGGAGATCGTCAATATTCTTGATTTCTGGTTTCTTCTCAACCCGTGGGGGAGGCTGAGGTGGAGGCGGAGGTGGTAGAGATGATGCAGTGCCAGACCCTCGCTCCTCTGGATAACTCCTTCTGTCCACTGCATGATATTATATGCAATTCAAGTATTTCTCTACTTGGCACAATTGTTTCATAATAGATTCCACCCATATCATGTATACCAGCAAAATGTGTTTTAGTAATTGAGATATGAACTGAATTAAACCTGGCACTAGAGTGTAACCAATATCAATCAAATCATATCACCATAGTCCTGGTATGCGAACAACCTTCTGGGAATGGATGGTGGATTTTACATACTGTATGGTGAGGAGCCATGGCTGTAACGCTCCGGTCCACTGCGTTCGTGTCCACTTCGCTCATAAGGAGGTCTATCGTAGCCAGGCCTTCCGTAATGTTCGTCTCGATCACGACTGTCATTTCCCTCCCTCTCTCGTAGGTCCCTCTCTCTTTCCCTGTAGCCTGGGCGCAGAGGGGGTCCCAGTGGAGATCTGTACAAAAGGATGATTAGGGACAACATAATTCATTATTTCAAACTGGCACACACCGATGACTAATCACAGTGTATGATACAATGTGATATAATACCTTTCTTCAACAACCATGGAATGAGTGCTTGAAATAAAAACAGACAAAAATAAAATAATATTACATATGTACGGAAGCAGCAATACTTCACTAGTTTGGATAAGGGATGTCAAACTCGCTGAGAGGAGACACACTACCTGTCGTCTCTAGGGGGGTAGCGCTCCCTCTCAAATCTCTCTCGCTCATAATCCATTGGAGGCTTGTCTCTGTACATCTCCCTCTCTCTGCTGTACTCCCGGCGGTCCATGTAAGGGTTTGGTCGTCTTTCATAATACAGGTCTCTGCTATAAGGCTCTCTGGGGCCAAGCGGTTCTAGGAGGAAGATAAAATAGTTCAACAAGCATAGCTAAAGAAATACCATGCCAATCTAGTCACAATAAAAGCAAGCTTTATTCGATTATATAAGATATGCTTTATGGTGTTGATAAACTAGCTGCATAACACTATTAAACTCACCTTTTTCATACCCCCTCTCTGATGGTACCGGGTCAGGCCTCAACACAATCCTCTCACCATAAGACATCCTCTCAACAGTGGCACCAGGTTCTAAGTATTGAGAGTTAATTTCACCAACAATGTCCTGAAACTTTGTCATATTTCAGTGAAATGATGATGCCTTATAAGTCTTATTTGCTGTTCCTACCGTGCCCATGCCCATACTCCACAGTCTTTGGAATCACTGGAGGTGTGGATGCAGCAGGGAGAGATGTCGGGTAACTTGTGGTGCCAGGCATGGTATCCCAAGACACAGGATCAGTCATAGCCGTCTGTCCAGATGCAGCCATGCCCTAAGGATGAAAAAACAAAAATAAACAATTTGATTTGTAGATCCATGTGTAAAATACATGACGTTAACTGTAAAAATGTCAAATACTAGGGCTGTTCGATATGACGATATATATATCGTGCAGCGATAGAAAAATGTCTATCGTAGATATTTTCCATTATCGTTTTTATCGCCATTGCCGCAAAAAAGTAGCAGAACTGCTTTACGGCTGTATTTTACACCATTCCCGACCCCGCTTTACGTTCGCTACACGTGGACTGGAATAACAAACACACACGGAGCAGCATGACAAAGAACGAAACTCTGTTGCCTGTTTAACAACAGTTTTCAGTCGCGCTAATTATTCCATTGATTTACAACCAGAAAAACATTTTATGCGATGGATCATCAGCTCTTATCACAAGCGAGGCTCTGTATGTAATCTGGACCACTTAGCCTCCGTCATCATTTTACAGTAACCATCTGCTGATGATGAGGCTAAATTGGGAAAGGAATATTCACTAGGGATGGGTGGATCGAAACTGGTATCGATACTTCGATACTCACATACTACTCATTTGGTATTGATGCCCATTGAAAAGTATCAATTTCAAAGATATTTTTTATCTAAAATGTGGTTGCGTCACTCGAGCGTCATAGTTCCCACTACGAGGTGGGAACTTCCCAGTTCCTTACAAGTGAGAATACAGTCATGAAAAGGCTTTAGTGTCATGAACTTTACAGTTATTTTTTTTAAACAGATTTCTTGCACTATTTTCAAAGGCAATTCAGAGCATTTTTAAATTTTTGATTGTTGCTTTACTTTTACTTATTTATTACAATATGATTCGTCTGTCTCTTTTGGTTGTTTCTCTTCAGATACACTGCTGTAGTGTGTTGGTCATGTTAAATAAAAAGTACATTAATGTAACTGCTTTGGGGTCAGTTCTTAATATAAACATTAATATGTTTAATAATGCACCAGGTTAGAGGGTTCCTTGTACAATTTACAGCATTAGTTCTCTGAGAATCTCGTTCATGTCCAATCAAAATTGGTATTGTAACTGAAATATCCCTACCGAATAGATATTGATATATATTGTTATCGTGACATGAAATTACCCATATCGCGATAGAAGATTTTGTCCATATCGTGCAGCCCTATCAAATACAAATAAATCCAAAACATATATTTTTAAGTAAATAAAAGTTGTGGCAGATGGAGGGAGTATAGGAGAGGGGAAACGAAGGAGGGGCGGTAGGTGCCGTTCCCCACATGGACGCTACGGCCCATGTACGGCCGTCCACCCCAATCAGCAGCACATGCGAGGCAGCTGAGCCAATTAGGGAGATCGGGCGGGGCCAATCGGGGGAAAGAGCGGTAGGGAAGTTAGAGGAAGAGCGTGAGAGAGATCGAGGAAAGCCTAGTACATGTACGGACCGAGAACCCTGCTGTGTGCCTGATCCCTAACCGTCTGAAAACCCGCCTGGCTATCGACCCCTGCTTGTCTAACTACCACTCTCCTGCCTTAACCCCCGGACTCTGGGTGAGAATCACCAGTTACTCCCCGGAAGCAGTAATTAAACCCGTTTCCTGTATTCCTTGTTGTGGACATTGACTTTGTTCTTTCCAGTCCTGTGGACACTCCTGTCACCCACAAGTGTGCCACAAAGTATATAATACTAATAGTTATTTACCTTCAGAGCATTCCTCACTTCTGGAGGGATCTCCAAACCCAGAAGACCAGCAGGAAGCTCAGGTGTGACCTCAGGTGCAGCAGGCTGAGGTTCAGTTCCAGGAGTCTTCCCCTCCTGCATTTCTCTGTAGACCAAGGGAATGTTAGTTAAAGTCATGCAGCTGTCTCATGCATGCAGATGGGTCACCTTAGCACTTCAAAGACAATGAAAAAGTAGTAATATAATTTCCAATTAAAGAGTAATCATTTTCTGACCACAATCTTTAGTCAGTTTTTATTTCTGACTTTCACACATTGTCTGTTACAAATCTGGAATTTGTCATTTAGAGCACCAACAAACTTGGTCCCAAATAAGCTGCGGCCTAAATAACACAAATGCAAGCCTCTTCCATTTCTATTGCACAAGTGATACAGTAACATTTATCTGATTCAGTTATGTGGTTGAGCTATTGCAAATATGTAACAATTGACCTGTTCAAAATTAAGGATAATTTTTGTTTATTTTGAAATTGTAACATTAAAATGTCAATAATGAAATTGTGTAAATTACCGTATAAATTTAAGCTCTTGAGCAGCTTTCAAGATGATCTCATGCTGACGCTGGGAGAGGGCAAGTACACCTGCTGCGCTTGTTGCTTGAGCTGCCGGATCATGTGTGCTCTCTGGCACCTTTGCGATAGGTGCAGCCGGGGTTGATGGAGGAATATCCAAAGAAGGCTCTTCTCTGTGGTCCTCATAGTGAGGTCTGCGACCCTCATAGTCTGGAGGATACCCTCTCTCGGGTGGTGGAGGTGGTCTTGAAGGCCTATCCCATTCAGGAGGGTGTGGTGCATACTGTGATTCTTCCTGCCGATATGGTGACTCATCCCTGTACTCGCGTATTCTAAGTTCTCCTCGTCCCCTTTCGGGCTCTTCAAATGGATATGGGCGACCTCTTTCCCTTTCCTCTGGCCAATGGTCATCTCTGAAGCGCTCTGGTGGTGGCATGTGGGGAGGGTAGTCCCTCTCTGGTGGGGAACGCTCTCTGTCCCACTCAGGATCATAGTACTTGTCCTCATGGCCATACTCATTGAGAGGATAGTCCCGTGGTGGTC
>OMOT01070906.1:0-10197 GCA_900312575.1 Acanthochaenus luetkenii | reverse complement strand
TAACCCTAACCCTAACCCTAACCCCTAACCCTAACCCTAACCCTAACCCTAACCCTAACCCTCTAAACCCTAACCCTAACCCTCTACACCCTAACCCTAACCCTAACCCTAACCCTAGCCCTAACCCTAACTTTTACATATTTTATATTTTATATTATTGTATTATTTATATATATATTCTTCAGACGCTGCCGGTTCACTGGGAGAAGTAGTAAGGGCTCATGGTCCATCCTGCCGAAGACCCTTTGATGGTGGTGTAGCAACGGTCCAGTGTTTTGTTTTTCTTGGTTGCACAGGAAACATGTACTTTGGTTGTACTATTTTAAAATTGCAGTGGTTCAAAACACCAACCACGATAAACACAGCTTTAGGGAAGAGACCTTCGTGTTTAGCAATGGCTTCCTGCAGTTCGTAACGTGGAAGTAGCGTCTGCTTGCGGAAACATTAGCCAGCAGAATGGAAAGTAAATATAATTCTAATATTTTTTGATGTTGTGAAGTTCCATGTATTTTTAAGTTCTGCATGCACAGACTTTATCAACGTCTACACATTGAATCAGCTGTAACGTTTGCACCCGTTGATATTTTCTTCGGTTAGTTTCGGTTGCCGCGGTAACCACAGTACATGCTGCAGACGCCGGAGGCTCGAATCACTGAATGACAAGACGAATCAGAAAGAAAATGTTCCAATCACAACAACACCACTTGCCTCCTTAATAGTGACACTATCACTGTAGACAACATCAAAGAAAGTCCACAGGCTCTGAATGATTTTACTACCATGAAACTATTTCCTTTACACTGGTGTGCAGGAATATGGTCTAGGGAAAGCCATGGGGGGCCATCTTAAAAGCTGAGATCCTAATCAATTGTAAAAGTAACATAATTGGGTCTGTATAATGAGATACAGATCTCCAAAAAGGTTGATTTCCATATACAAATCCACCTGACTGGGAATTTAAGACACACACCCCCACCCACCCTTCTCTCTGCTAATTTCTGACCTTTTGTTTGCCAATACCACTGGCTGCTTCATTATTTAATTAAAAGGTGATAATGATTGGTAATTGTGGTTTGTCTGCACCCAGGAGCCTCATGTTAATCAGCCAGTCAGGCTAATGAGGTTAACAATCCCATCAGTACACAACGTGTTGACTTGCACATGCAACGCCAAAACACAACGGAGACCTCCAAGTTCACTCTCAATGCTTTTACTTGCATTACGAAAAGTTCAAAAGATCAGTAATTGAAACAAGTTGGTGTTGTAAAATTAACATGATTGATTGTCAAAACATGCAGATTGTATAGTCCATGATAGTCACGCCGCCATGTTGGAGGAGTGACAGTGAAATCAGATTGTAACATTATTGCCTCTTCCTTCCTAACACAGCCAACGTGTTTGAGGATGGATTTTCCCTTTGATTGATCATTTGAGGTTCACATGGATACTACCAGAGTGCTGTGACCTCTGACCTTTGATGTCCTTACTATTGGTTGCTTGTAATTTGTAATTTTGGTGATCTAGCAGTTGAAGCTCACTCTACTATTGCACTTATTGCTCTGGATAACAGCATCAGCTAATTGCCTATAATGCAAAATGTAAATGGATTTCATGAACCTGACCGATAATTCATTTCTCAAACTTTTAATATCAGCCAAGTCCTGTGTGATGTTGACTTTAGAGTAAGACGTTTCCTGAAGGACACTCTCCTTATTTAGCACATTTACTTCACTTTAAGTGCCAAGTTCAGCTGCCGGTGTTTAAATTGTTTCCACTGCTAAACATCCAAAGCCACGGCAAAGGCTAACACCCGTACTGTTCGTGTGTGTGTGTGTGTGAAAGTGTGTGTGTTATAGTGATTTATTTCCTGTTTAATTGGGTTTGGCAGAGCAGACTGAGTTTGAGTTCGGCATCAAGGTGTATTTATAGTATGTGGATGTGTGTGTGTGTGTGTGTCTCAGAAATAGTATTTATAGCTATGGTCCAATCCATGTTCTTTCCAGCTGCAGTGAGGAGATAGCAGCTTCCAACACAACACAGAGCCCCTATACCAAAATATTTCACAACCACATAAACACACAGACACACACACACACAAAGAAGCAATACACACACGTTTGCATTATTCTAGTTCTAGAGGCATTTTGATTGTTCTTAACTCCCAACCTAACGCAAACCTTAATACTCTCCACTATGTACCCGATGTTAATACTTACCTTAAAGGGGCGATAAATATGTTTTTTACTGCCCCATACATGTTGAAAGGATTGTGGATCAATACCAATGAGTCAACGATTACTTCTGTTGCCGAGACTACAGCCGGGACTCTGTTTTGGAACAAAACCTCCCAGCCAATATAAGTCCTATTGGTTGCCAAAAGAGGTCGATAAAGGTCATAATCCTTTAACCTTTAACCTTAGCCTTCACCAATCCAAGCATGATATTTGCCCTAAACCTTAACCTTAATTTACCACCACATGCCTTAGAATAGATTAGATGAAACTTAAATAATCTCTGAGAGGAAATTGGGTTGTTGTAGCAGAAGATAATAGGATACAGCAAAGAAAATTAGATATCATTAAGAATACTGCAAATGGGCTGTATTAAAGATTTGGAAAAATATTAATAATTAAACACTATAATACATTAAGGGAAATATATATAAATGAAAAAATACTAACAAATCTATGAATACCTTTTTTTCTTTTTAGTAAAAAAAATACAAGGAAATGAATAGCAGTATAGCAAGTATAATATGAAAATACATGAAAAATGCATATATACAGTGTAACATAAAAATAAATACATAAATAGGTCTACTAACTAACAAAATATTTACCAGCCACAACCAACATGAAGCAACATTTGCTTTTACAATTTTTAGGCATTTTAATAATTTAGCTGACGTATTTCGCTTAGCTCCAAAGATGTGGCCCAAAAAATGAATAAAACAAAAAATAAAAAGAGCATTTAGCAGATTACCACTTTAAATCCTTGGCTGACAAAATTCTGACACTTTTTATTGACCTGATCCTCCATATTTTAAATATATACAATGACAAAAAATTTATTTGAAGAAATATATAAATTACAATGTTTTGGAAATGAACTGCACATCTCTCTTTACTTGTGTCGGTCTCTTTCTCTCACATAGATCTGTCCACACCCTGCATCCCTCCCTGAATCTCTCCTCCTCTTATTCCCTCCTCTCTCTCTCTCTCCCTCTCTCTCTCTCTCTCACTCTCTCTCGGTCCCAAACCGACTCCTGTCACTCCCAATCTTCCGAAGCAACGCCCATGTGCCTCCTTCAATGACGATCACAAATCAGACAGAATTCATAATCACACAGAACCCGATACTGTGTGTGTGTGTGATAGTGTGCATGCAAACGTGCACCCACATGTGTGTGTTACCATGAGGGTTAGTGTGTTAGTGTGTTTTTGTGTAATTGAGCTGTGTGTGTGGGTGTATGTGATTGAGTGCATGCAAACATGTTTGTGTGTGTGTCATGTATGTTTGAGTGCATGTGTGTGTAAGTGTAGGTGTGTGAATGTGTTAACTGTGCATGTGAGTGTGTGCAAAGGTGTGTGTGAGGCTGCACATGTATGTGATACGCACTTTGTGTGTATGTGTGTGTGTGCGCAGCTTTCATTCCTGATTAGCAGACATCATTAAACTACAAGGCGCTATGCTCCTCATTAGCAGCTGATGCATTTCCCTCGTTAGGAGGCATCACATCAGTGTGTGTGTATGTGTTCGTTAATTCATACACGCTTGTGTGTGTGTGTGTGTGTGTGTGGTTAACTGCCTAATTCGGTGTGAAGCCTGCGAGGCCTTTGGAATCTGCACACTGTCACTACAAGAGTCCTTATGGACTAGACATTTTAAAGAGAGGGAAGGAAGGAGAGAAGGAGTGAGGGAGGAAGAAAGAGGGAGAGAATATGATAGAAGGGAGGGGAGGAAAAGGAAGAGCGGGAGAATGTAAGGAGGGATACTGAGGGAAAGGAAGAGTGTGAAGAGGAAGAGAGGGGGATGGGAGGAATAGAGAAGTAAAGAGAAAGTAGGGATGATTGTAAAGAGGGATAATCAGGGAGAGTAAGGAAGAGAGGATGAGGAGGGAGAGAGAGGGGTCGGATGAGGAGGGGACATGGAAAGAGGGGAGAGAGAGGATGAGGAGGGAGAGTTAGATGGAGGGAGAGTAGGAGGAAGAGAGGCAGAGGAGTGTAAATATAGAGGAGTGATAGGAGAGATTTGCTCTCTCCCTCTCTTTCCACTCCTCTTTCTCTTCTCTGTTCTTCCAGAGCAAACGGAGCTAAAGCTTTTAGTTTCTGGTGATGGATGGAGGAAGGAGAGAAAGGCAGATGGAGAAATCCTCTTCAGGAAAGAAGAGCGAGAGAACCTTTGACTATTGAAGCAAAGATCCTCTTTGCAACAGAAAGCCACAGGGTTTATGGGAAATGGTCTTCATTTGGAGAAGCCCTAGCTCTAACAACACCACCGGTGTGAGACAGAGGCCGCCAGTCTTCTTGACCTTGGTCTCATGTGTTTATACCAAGGTGTCACAATTCATTTGACACGATAGATTGAACACGCCATGTGGTGCACCTTGTATTAGCTCACACTCTCACCCAGATCAATAAGTGGACCGATGGGTTTTGATCGAGGACGCTTCCACCGGACACAGCGGCTGTTGCAGGGATTTAACCTGAAATGGAGACTCTCTCTCCCCTCACGTCACTTAGACTGGTTGATTACTTAGATGGTTAATTTGACCTACAGTGCCACGCCTACATATTTAGCATGGGAACTGAACATAATACCCAGCACCAGTTCCAGGACCAGTGTGCCAAATACCGTGCAAAAAACACCAACAATTCTCATGCCACGAAAACTGACACGTATACAAAACACTTTAAACGGAAGTCTTTAAGCAGCAGGATCGTGTCGTCCCTGAGGCGGCGTTTTCAACAGAGCTCAGATGAATTGGACCAGCTTATGTTCTCATTAAAATAATTGGTAGAACAGCCAAGTCGCTCGCTCGCAACTCCGACGAGTGATTTATCTAAAGGCTGTCAACCTGACTGAGGAGGAGGAGAGGAAGTCTACAGGGACACACTAGTGTGTAAGTGTGTGTGTGTGTGTGTGTGTGTGTTGTGCTTTGTGTAGGTGTTTTTGTGCGTTTGTCTCTGTGTGTTCATACAAGTAACTGCACTTATGTTTGCGTGCATATGTACAGTATATCTGTGTATGCACGTGCGCACCTGTGCGTGCACGTGCATACATATGTGTGTGTGTGTTAAACCAAGCAGCCAGCAGCTGTTTGAGATCACTGATTTGTTTCCCCCACTACTTTCTTTTTCTTCCATCTTTCTCTCTATCTCTCGCCTTCTTTCTCTCTATCTTTTTATTTCATTCCCACCTGCCTCATCACCTAACAAAATGTATTTCTCCATAGTGGTGCTATTTTGCATAAATCATCAAACGTGCTGTCAGAGTCTGAGACAATCAGAAGGAAACCTGCTGCGTTCATCACAACAGGGATGTGAGGAACAATGGTGTGGTTGAGCAAATATGTATATGTAAGTGTGTTCGCGTGAGTAAATGAGTAATTCTGTGTTTCTGTGCATACATGAGTATGTATGTGTGCGGGTATGCATGCAGATGTGTGTGCATGCATGCATGTGTGTGTGTGTGTGTGTGTGTGTGTGTGTGTGTTTGCGTGAGACAATAGTTGGACGTGTGAGATAAAACAAAGCTCAGCAGTGTTCTGCTCAAAATCTGTGAGATAATCAAATGTACTCTAGTGGAAACAGGTAGTTGTACGACAGCACACAATTACGAATTGAGTGAACATGGAGAGAGAGAAAGAAAAAGAGGGAGAGGAGGAGGGAGAGAGGAGAGAGGGTGAAAAGGAGAGAGAAACAGAGGGAAAGGCTAAAGGGAAAATACACAACTTAGAGAAAATGGAGTCAGGAAGAGAAATACACGGGTGGGAAGGTTTGGGTAAAGAGACAAGAGGGAGGGAGAGAGACAAGTCATCGGGCGCCCTTGTTTATGGGCAGTGACGTACCGGCTGGGCGGAGTTCAAGCTGGCGCCTGACCTGCCCTCTCTCAATCAGCGATGGAAACCGGCCAATGACAAAAGCAGATACTGTATGCATGCACTGAGTCTGGTCTCGCTCAGCACGTGTGTGTGGGCATGTGTGTATGTGCTTCACGAAGCACAGACGGTCTGTCGCAGATGGCAAAGTCTGGCAAGCAAGCAGAGAAATGAAATGGCCAAATGTAACAGTGTCAAAGAAAGTCAAGGGAGTTCATGTCCATGTGCGTTTCCTCTTCTCGACTTGTTGAGACGCTCATAGGAAAACCATGAATATATATAGATGTATTGATGTTACTGTATTAGACGTGCATTCAGAATGGCTAAAGGTTTAGGCTATTTAGGCATATAAAGTATTCTGAGTTAAGGGGAATTGTTTCAAATGATTGTTATTGTATTAACATTGGCATCCTTCTTAGTTTGTAGTTATTGGAAGTGTGTTAATTGAAACACCCTTATTGTTCAGGCTTTCCTGCTGACTGTTTGTTTCCATTTAAACGCAGCTTCATGTGTAAATTGGGTTATTGACTTTGACGAATTTCATTGTTCAGCAGTAGTCACTCAGCAACCGTTATTAGATAGTAACTACACAATTAGTACAAATGTATCACATCACTGCATATTTTCTCATCCCTTAGATTAGTATAATTATTTCTCTTTCTGGTACAAACCACACTACACCATACAGCGCTATAGTGAAACTGGAAGCTTCCAAAGAACCATTTCAAGTGCATGAACTGGAACTCCTGTGTCTGTCTTCTCCATCCCCACCTCTCCTTCAGTTGCAGCTCTCGCTTCTCATCCCTTACTCTCACTTTTCCTTGCATCCCTCTTTCCTTCCCTCCCTTCATGCCGCTTTCATCTCTCCATCCAACCCCACCCTCTTTCCCTCTATTCATCCCTATTCTTTTCCCATCGCTGATGTACAGAGAAATGTATGATCTTCAGTGAGTCAACAGCAGTGTCTCATTAGCAGGTGTGTGTGTGTGTGTGTGTATTTATGAGGCTAGCATCACGCTGAGCAGGTAAACAAGTGAGGTCACTGGTTATGTATTTGTATCCATTATCAAAACAACAATCGCCACAGTAAGAAAACTATCAGTGCAGCAGCAGTGACAGAAATATCAAGTACATTAAATGCCGGGCGTACCGCAGGTTCGAATGGCCGATACTGTGTACTCACCACGCTGTGGGTTTGAATCCCGCTCAAACAACCTTCATCGTCTTCTCGTTCTCCCCCAGCAACACTTTAAGATGCTATGCGTAGCATTTGAAAACATCTATATATCACTGTCAAATGAATTGTGATGTTGGTATAATTACCGTGAACCAATGAGAGCATGGTGGAGATGATTGGTCGCCTCTATCTCACACCAGTGATATTGTTAGTGCTAGTGTTTCTGAATTAAAATGACATTTCCCACAAACCCTGTTGCTTCAAGTCACAAAAACTTTTGTCACCACTACATCCCTGGTTAGTGGACCATCTAGTCTGAGCTTTTTCCTCATCCATGGCTTGGCTTCCTGTAGCCTGCTCCTCGAGAACACCTTCATTAAAAACGTACATCATTTGCTTTTGCCTGAGAAATGGTCATTAGTCGCTGCAGTTTCCCAAACCTCATACAAGAACTGCCGTTTTGGTCCTCTGTTGACACTCTAAAGTCAAACCAAATGTGGCGTATTCAAGGGGGGTTGAACGTAGTACCTGACGCCTCTAGTGGGCATTGGGCCATGGACAACCATTGGCATGTGAAGAACTCTATAAGGAACTCTGCAAACGCCTTTATTATACTGTGGCACGAAACACACAGCACTACAAATACATCATCATTAAACCACAGCTTTAAAAAGAAGTCATTCCTTTTCAGAGTACTTCTTAAAAGCGATACCTCTGAGAATCACAGCAGGTCGCGCGGTAATTGCTGTGAACGGCTGTGAATGTATGAACATGAATGGTGGAGACCTTTTGAATGAGTGAGATTCTTTCTGGGTAGATCTGAAACTTGAATTTGCACGACATTTTTAACGTGACACCTTTCATGAGAAGAATGGCATTTTTCTACGTATTTATATTCTGTATAATGGAAAGTTTGTAACAACCTTTCTCCTTGATTCCTCGGAGTCGACGGATGTTAGGATTTTATGTTAAATTCAAGAAGTCTGAGACTCAAGTCTAATGTATGCATTGCATTGGACTTGAACAACAAAGACCGGACACTGTTTTATAGTATTTACATGATGATGTCATCAGAAAGACCTGTGACCTCACGTCATGTGGAGACAGACAAGGAAATATGGTAAAAGATCTCAGATGTGATAACTGTCTGAAACAGCTGAACGCAATGGATTTGTTGTACTCGCTTTTTGGGTTCGGCTCTTTCCCTTGGCCCCGTTGGGTCGTATTGGACAGCAGTACTCTCTGCAAACTGAGGTACGTAGCTCTACAGTGAAGTGACAAAGTACCGTTTGATCAGAATCGATCAACGATCAGTGAAATGTAAGAAAATATGGCCCAGGTGGAAAATAACCAGAATAATCATCTCTGTATTGGGTCTCTCTGCTACATTCACCCAATTCCACAGAGATTAAATGTCATACACAAGCAGGACACGCCTCCTTCCTGGACTCCTGGTGCACAGTGACCCACAGTGGCTGAATACCCCTCAGGTGTCACTTACATGCATTTATGGCTTAACAAAGCCATCACCATTCACGGACCTTCATAATCTCATCATTGTCCCACATTAAAGCATTGGAAAGGTCAGGCCACTAATGGTATAATTCCTTTTTCTCCTTAATACGATAATTCCTTCCTGTGTTTAAGTCTACGTTTATGGGTCTATATGAGATAAGTCCCTATGCTGTTTATGTGTTTCAAATCCCCAACGAACGGACGACATCTGCAACAGTGGGCCATATCACTGCAGCACTCACCCGCCCCCGCAAAACTCTGTCCCAAGCCCTCCCGCATGGCCGCATGTGTTACGACTTGGGGACAGGTGGACCCAAACGCAGAACAGACACTGGGAGTGAAGTATAATAACTGAAGAGTTTATTATAAGGTATATGCAGGGCGAATGTCCAGAGTCTGGGGAGAGGCAGGATGTCAGGTTGGCGGTGGCTCTGTCCAGACTGAGCAGAGGAGGTGGTTTGGAGACGAGGGAGGCGACCAGGTGAGCTGGAACCGGCAGGTGGAACAGCTGGCAGAGAGGTAATCCTGGAGGATAGGAAATAGCACGATGAGACACAAGCTTGGGTGAATAGTAACATAGGACCATAGGAACTGCTGGGACGTGACTACCGTAAAGGTGAGGCAACGAACTGGCGATGAGTGGATGAAGGACCACGGTTCATATGCTGTGGTTGATGAGCCTGATGGCAGTTGTGTAAAAATGTGCCATCATGAAACCCTATTTGCCCTAAGACTATGCACAGAGTTACTTGGGCTAACAAAGTTCTAGAGTAAAGTCCGCCGAGGGTTAAGTTATATTTTTAAACCACGAATAATCATACAGAGGAGAGACACGGGAAAGAGGAAGGTTGGGTTGCATTCAATGAATCTAGTGGATTTCTGTGCTCTTAACAAATTGTGCAGAGGAAAACAAAACACTGCGTCTCTTTCACCAAACAATAAGCGTCTTAAAAAACACGATTCCTCATCACTTCTGTCCAGACTTTCATCCTCCTCATCCGCAGTTCTTATTCAAGCCCCGTCAGCACACCGGGGGGTAAAACAATAGCGGCAGTTATCTGGTGCGTGTCGTGTTAGAAAGCAGAATCCCCACAAGGGAACGCAGTGCCATTTACAGCCACAATCCCCTCAGTGGTTTTGGCTTAGCTCATTTAAAATCCATCCATTCAAACAGATCTGTGCACTGAGAGAAAGACAAGTAGTGCAAAGTGGGTAATTGTACAAACGGAGAGAGAGTGTATGAGGAGGGGGGAAAGGGGTGGAAAGAGACAGAGTGAAGCCAGGAGCGTAAATCCTCCACTTAGCGTTGTTTACAGTGCGCCGAAAGACTTAGAACCGTCTAATCTGTTAAGAGCGAGGCTATTGTCTGGCTATCATCTAAAGAGGACGACATATTTCCCCCCCC
>OMOT01070903.1:2064-14180 GCA_900312575.1 Acanthochaenus luetkenii | reverse complement strand
TATAACATAGTATATGCGGTAGTATGTATATTATGACATGTAAGTCGCTTTGGATAAAAGCGTCTCCTAAATGCTGTAATGTAATGTAATGTAATGGGCACACACAAGCACACATTTGCATACGCTCAGTCTTCATTTCTTGGAGTTTGTGATGTACCTCTACCTCCTGTTTTAATTATCTTGCTTTTATCTATATTTGTCTTCTTTAAAGCTTTGTGATTGTTTTTAAAGTGCTCTAAAAATAAACATGACTTGTCTTGTCCATCACTGACTATCAGACTGACAGTTATCACAGTAATCATCTACATTAAGCAGTTCAGATGTTAACCTGCCTAACTCTTCTGTTTGTCTTTTTGTCTCTCCAGTTCCTAAGGGTGTGTGTGTCCACAACAATACTGAGTACCTGGTAAGTCAATATCCCTGCCTCATGGGTCCATTTTACAGTCTTGAGAAAACAGGAACTATCAAAATTACATCATGTTTTGCACCCATAAAATAGCATAATGAGTGATGTCTTTTGTTGATGTGAATCAAAGTGAGAATTGTCTAATCCATCAAAGAGAAAATGGTTTTGTGGCAGATAGTTTCCAGCATGTGTGCATCTGTATTCTAGGAAAAAGAAAGGCATACTGAAAAACGACCGACACCCGCTATTTTGACTGAATAATATTAAATTAAGCAGTATGAGTATACACATGTTTCAGCATAAAGCTTTCATCAGTGTGTATTTGGGGGCGGCAGTAGCTCAGGAGGTACAGTTCCCGCCCCGCAACCGCAAGGTCGGCGGTTCGAGTCCAGCTCCTCCCGGGGATAAATCTGTCGTCGTGTCCTTGAGCAAGACACCTAACCCCAAAATTGCTCCCCGGGTGCCGTACTGTACATGGCAGCCCTCTGCTCCGGCCACCTAGCATGTGTGTGTTTGTGCAATTACTTGTGTGTATCCGGGGGGGATCCGTGATGGGTTAAATGCAGATAATAATTTCACTAGGTGTGCGGTGCTCTGTGCATGGGTGTGACAATAAAGTATAGATTATTATTATTATTATAAATTATTAAATTATTATTTGTATCGCCAGCCTGACTCCAAGATACCACCATCAGGACCTGAGACTTGTGAGGACTGTTACTGCAGCAGCATCGTGGATCCCAGTACCAAGCTGCATACCATTACCTGCACACCTGTTGTCTGCAACAAAACCTGCTCAAAAGTATGCTCACTCATACATACGAACAAACACACACACTATGTTTTACACCAATATTACAATCATTCAATACTAAGGATCAAAACACATAATATAATAATTGTAGAAACATTCACGTTTCCTTGAATATTCATGTATCATCAACAGAGAAATGGTAGGTACAGAAATGAGAGCCAAGATGATTGCTTTTTCACAGGAACTAGATCAAACAAACATACAGTCAGGCCCATAAATATTTGGACATTGACACAATTTCTTCATTTTGTCTCTGTACACCACCACAATGGATTTGAAATGAAACAATTAAGATTTAAGTGCAGACTTTCATTGCTTTAATTTGAGGGTATTTACATCCAAATCAGGTGAACGGTGTATGAATTACAACACATTTTATATGTGGCCCTCCTTTTTAAGGATCCTTGGGTCCTACCTTGAAATAACGTGACAAACATTAATTGGACAATTGGCTGCTCAGCTGTTCCATTGTCAGGTGTGTGTTATTCCCTCATTATTTAATTTACAAGAAGCAGATAAAAGGTTGAGTTCATTTCAAGTGTGATATTTGCATTTGGAATCTGTTGCTGTCAACTCTCAATATGAAGTCCAAAGAGCTGTCACTATCAGTAAAGCAAGCCATCATTAGGCGTACAAATCAAAACAAACCCATCAGAGAGATAGCAAAAAAATTAAGAAAGAACGCGCTGGTGAGCTCAGCAACACCAAAGGACCAGGCAGACCACAGAAAACAACAGTTGGCAAGATCAAGAACACTGTCCAGGAGCAAGGCGTATCTGTGTCAAAGTCAACAATCAAGAGAAGACTTCACCAGAGTAAATACAGAGGGTTCACCACAAGATGTAAACCATTGGTGAGCCTCAAATGCAGGAAGACCAGATTAGAATTAGCAAAAAATAATCTAAAAAAGTTTGTACAGTTCTGGAACAACATCCTATGGACAGATGAGATGAAGATCAACTTGTACCAGAATGATGGGAAGAGAAGAGTATGGAGAAGGGAAGGGTGATGTCTATGGGTTCCAGATTTCAGGCTGTCATTGACTGCAAAGGATTTGCAACCAAGTATTAAAACTGACAGTTTGATTTATGATTATGTTAGTCTGTCCAACTACTGTTGGTCCCTTAAAAAGATCTAACTGAATGTTAAATGTGTGGTAATTCATACACTGTTTACCTTATTTGGATGTAAATACCCTCAAATTAAAGCTGAAAGTCTGCACTTAAAGCACATCTTTTCATTTCTTGTCCAATGTGGTGGTGTACAGAGCCAAAATGATGAGAATTGTGTCACTGTCCAAATATTTATGGACTTGAGTAAATGCTAGCACACTTGAGTGCATACATGCAGCTGGCTATTAAAGCTATACAGCTCCCTTGAATTTCTGCAAAAAGTCAAGGGAGCTGAATACTTTTTCATAACCACAATAAGATCTCACTTACTCTCCCTCGTTCTCCAGGGTTATGAGTACCAGACTGTACCTGGCCAGTGCTGTGGGAAATGTATTCAGACCATTTGTATTATCAACATGCCAGACAACACTAAGCACATCATCAAGGTTAGTGGTTGTGTGAATGTGTGTGCTGCTATGTGTGTGTGCTATGAACCAGCAGATCTGAGGTAAAGGGCGAGACATTTTATGTTGTATGTCTACGACTTCCATTTATTTCTGTGTTTGATGTAAAGTAATGACCGATAGACAGCAGGGACATGCTTGTCATCATGACAAGTAAAAAAAAAATACAATAATGATAACATAAAATGAATATTAATATTTGTCCACTGATCTTTATGTATGACTAATTTCGAACATTTTTATAGTTAAAATCGCTGAATTTGCATATTTCCATTTCCTGTTCAAATACAGGGGTGAAACGCGAGGTGCGGCAGCAACGAGCCGAGCCTCCCCTCTGAATGCGCAACCCATCACAAACTGGGTTGATACATGCAATTGGCCCGTATCTCTGCATGTCGCCAATATAATGTTTGCAGATACGCTTATATACCCGGATTTTCCACAGTCTGGCTAATATCTTTAACCATTAAAGTTTAATGTTTGTAAGTGACATATTTAGTTTTGCTGATGGGACATAAAACCGCAGTGAAAATGCACAAGGTGAGGCAAATAATATTTTGCCACACTGAAGCCATTACTCTTACACTGAGTACGTGAGCCAACAGGTGCTTGTTGCTGCTGTTCTTCTACTCAGAGGCGCCAGGCGAGTCAAGTGTAGAAGAGGAATGAATGCAAATCTCTAGGGATGACTAGAACAAGGCTTTCAGAAACACAGAGACAATTGAAATAATTTTGCCGAAGCTTCATGAAACGCTCGAAACATTGACTTATAGAAGTATTTTCACCTAATGAAGTCAGGGCTCTGTAGTCGCCCGGTAGCTCGTCGGTCTTACAATCTTTAGGAGTTTTGAAGCGTGATATCGAACCCAAGCTTTTGCTTCTTAAGACTTTACGTTTTTTCTTATCTTTACGTACCTTTAATACGTACCTTACGTGTGTGTGAAGAATGCTGATGAGATATGAAATAACCAGTAGCCAATTGAATAAGCTACACTTTTGGGTTTATATATTTGTAAATCTGACTCTAAAGGAGTCAGTGCCTCACCAACCATGAACCCTACCGCACGTCACTGATAGACAGCCAGACAGGCAAATGGAAAGGTACGGGCGTTCTGGTAGCTCAGTGGGCTAGGGCTCATACCATGTGAGTGAGGCCCGGGACCTTTGTCATATGTCATCCCCCTCTCTCTCCCAGTCTTTCCTGTCTCTCTACTTGAAAACTATCTAATAAAGGCAACAACAACAAAAATGTAAGTTTATTCTTCCTTTAATCACCTGTTGATCCAGGTGAACGAGACTTGGTCGCCCCCTGATGACAAGTGTGTGAAATACACCTGTGAGAAGGTTAATGACCAACTCATGACCAAGGAGTCCAATATCACCTGTCCTCACTTCAACCCACTGGACTGTGAACCTGTGAGTTCCTCTCCCTTTACCAATACTAACAATCCACAGCCTATAACATTGACCCTATGGTAGCCATTCATGCTGTACTGCATACTGATGATGTCTAAAACGCAATATGAAATGTGCCTTCCCTGTTCCAGGGCACAGAGAAAACTGATTTGAGTGGATGCTGCAAGACCTGTAAGTCAATGAGTCTAGTTAGAGATTTCAAACTTTGATTTCAAACAAATACTTTGCAAGTTGGAAATGTCGTTTTTACGACAAAGTTGTATGTCACGTCATACGATGTAGCCTAACCCTGGATGTATGTTCCAGGTAAGCTGCGTAGCATATGTGAGGTCCAGAGCAAGGAGATGGTCATCAATGTGAATAAATGTAAGAGCCTTCAACCTGTCAACATCTCCTTCTGCGCTGGACACTGTGGGAGCTCATCCATGTGAGTCCACCATCTTTATAACACTACTCAGAATGCTGGCTTAGGTCCAGATTCACTAAGATTGTTTTGTGAGGGCATGTTCATATTGAACAGATGAAGTCAAAAAAGGAATGTTGAATAAGTTAATTCTAAACTTTTATTTATAAGGCTCAAATTTAAATGAAATATAATTGCTTGGAATTGAATGTGTTTATTATTAAATTTAACATTGAACTGTAATTTCAGATTTGGTTCTCCCAATTGAAATGTAGTTTTCATAATTCAGTCTGAAGTCTCTGAGACATGCCTAGGGGTCACAAGGGACTTTTGTCAACAGTCTGGAAGGTAGCTGCCCCTGCAAGGCTGCCAACAGTGCCCTACTCTTCACTTAGCCAACTACAAGCTATGTAGCACTGTGCCTTGCTTATCACCTCAGCCAGCGGTCAAGCATTATTCTCCTCACTAGGTTAAGAGTTGCAAATCTTGTCTTTTGTAATACATTACGGCATTTAGTAGACGCTTTTATCCAAAGCGACTTACATATCATCATATACATACTACATCATATACAGTACATTCTATCATATATTAATTACATCATATACATACTACATATATATATCATCATATCATACCATCATCAGATACTGCAAACAAATATAGTCCTGCCAGGCTGCAATACACTGTTTTTAAACAATACTACTGTCAGCAGGATTGCGCTTTCTAGGCGTTTAGGAAGTCTTTTAGCTAGCTCAAGACAGCCTAAACGGTACAAGTAATCAGCACAGCCAATGACATGCCTGCAGTGGTTTGTCATTGGCTAAGTGAAGAGTGGGGTGGCACCATTGTTGGCAGCCTGTGCCTTCCATCAACATTCAGGGAACAAAAGTCCCTTGTCCCTGGAGGCATGTCTCAGCGCTCAATCTGAATTAAGAGCCTGAATTTGAAATTATAGTTAAATTACATTCAATAACAAATGCATTCAATTTCGAAATTCACCTATTTCCATACAAAGAAGCCCTCTAAAAGAGCACTCTACAAGCCTTGTTCATCGTGAATTGTGTTGTGTTCTCTAATCTGATCTGCTCTACTAATTAGCGAACAGCACTGCATTCTGATTTGTTCATTATGGTCATATGGCACTTCACCTTAATGTTCAACTCAATACGATTCCTACCTTGTCATAACGAGTTATGTGCTTATCAACAGCAGGGGAGATGATAATAAGACCCAACCTGTTATCTTTGCTGTGTGTTTGTGAGCAGGTACTCTGCAGCAGTCAACATGATGACGCACCAGTGTGAGTGTTGCCAGGAGAAGACCATCAACCAGAAGGAGGTGCAGCTGACTTGTGCCGACGGCTCCAGGGTCAAACACACCTACATCACAGTGGAGGCATGCAGCTGCATTGCCACCAGTTGTGAGCCAGGGGTCACACCCAGCCCGACATCGTCACCGCAGCGCCGCAGGAGACGTTGAGAGCACACACACATTCACACTGACGACTGAAGCCTTAGACACTACACAGTAGACAGAATGTACTTATTATTCTGTGTCAGGTTTAATTATTTATAACCCAAGATATACTCCTACCCCTGCCTCTAGTGTAGCACTTTTTCAATGTCACAGGATGTTATTGTGGTGTAAATGTACTGTAGTTTAGCATATATTAGTAGTCTATATTAATAAAATGAATTCCTGCAAAACTAACCATTGTATCGCTACATTCTTACTGCTACCTGTGGCTCTCGTACATTATGGCAGAACAGAAGTATTCATCAACATGGAACACCAGGCAGATACACTTTTAATCAATTTAATTGACAAAGGGAACAAGCCGAAAATTATGTGGCAAGAAAACAATCAAGCTCATCGAAGATCATCTGGGCCCAGTATTTCAAAACATTTAATGTAGATCAGAATGATCCGGATAGGATTAAATCTCAGAATTGGGTATTTCAAACCAGGAGAGGGGATTCTGATCCTACAACATATTTGTTGGTAATCCAATCCTACGCAGAATCCAGATCAAATGTTTTGGGGTATTTCAAAATGCTAAAGGTGGAGATAAGGATAGTTTTGATGCTAAAATTCAGGATAATCCTGATCCCACTGGAAGGGTGGATCCAGCATAGATTCAAGGTGGATGTAGAGACATAGAGGACACATATTTAATCTTTCTTTTATTCAATGCTTGCATATTAAAGTAACAGACGATGCTAAAACAAAATATTCTAAATTAAATAATTAAGCAATACAATATTTTCAATTAGAACACCCAAAATCCAAGCTGCTAGAAAAATGGGTAGGTGCAAGAACAGGAATGTCACATTTCTTCCTCCGAAACTGCAATGCCAGCATCTTCTAATGCATTCTAAGAGGCGAATGCAAAGTTTTGTTCCCCTCTGTTGAAGCCACTATTTTACTTTGGGTCGTTTGATTAATAAAAACAGCAGTGTGCTGACAAAGCAGTTTTGTTTTCCGACTTTTTTGTTTATCCAGTGAGACATTTTATTAATGATAATACATGAAATGTATTGTGCTTCACAGAGGAAAGAAACAAAACAACAAATACAGCAATAGTTAGACCAGAGAGGTGGTTTATAACAAGCCACAGCAAATTATGCAATTCTGGCCTATGTATTGTTTACTAATGCAGATAAGTGAATATTAATAATATGCAAACTGATTTACACTTCCCAACATTTTCACATCTGTGTTAATGAAATGTTTTATTACTTTGACCAACAGATGGAGGCCTATCCACAGACTGCAGATCTAGATTCTGCAACCCTGATCTTATGGTATCTGGATCAGAATGATCCTATCTGACAATTCTTTGAAAAACCAGAACAAAACCTACATCAATTTGATCTGGCATACCAAAAAAAGGGATTGCAGAAATCACCTTATAAAATCTCCAGACTACGTAGCATAAGCCAAGCATTATGTAGCGAAACAATTGCACTATGGGTCCAAATAAAAAAAGAAGCCTTTTAGGTTACTATTTTAGAAACCAAGTGGTACATAGCTTAATTCTTTCAACATCAGGATGAAGTGGATAATATTTGCTATTAGTTATGCAATTTATATTTGAATGTTTAATACAGGTCTCAATGGCCGAAGTGTGTGTGTGACACCTAAGGTAAATTAAATATCACATCTTGGGTATCATTGGAAATTTTACTTTCCCATTTGTGTTTACCACTTTATTGGGTTGTTGAAGCGCACTATACCCGTAATTACAATATTTCCGACAGCATATGAAAGCAGCATCTGCTTGCTACAGTAGGGTGGCTGTTGGCGTTGTAGAACAAATTATTGCCAGTGAGGAAAATATGGGAGATAACATGGTAAATATTGGACGTTTTGACCTTGTGAAACCGGCCCAACTCTTCTGCACAGTACAACCATTGTGTGTTTGCAATTGTTTGGCTTCAGCACACTTAGATTATGCTGCATGAGCTATTTGGAGTAATTGTATGGTCTTTTTTCTTTTGCCCATTTTGGAAGATAAATGGTTGCAGACACTTACAACAAGTAAGCCATCTAAAATACACAATATTCTAATGACGCATAGAATAATCCTGCTATGACATACCAAGAATCTCAATAGCTATAGAATAGATAATCACACCATAAAGAGCATAGGATCTTTCGTGGAAAAAATATAGCACATCTGTAACATTAAGCAGATACAAGTATCAAAGACAATAACCTAAATTAAACATATGGCAGACAGCAACGTTCAATACCTTGTATCCAACCGGTCTCAATGGAAAGCTCAATTAGGGGAAAGGATCAACAGATAAATCTTCAGTGGTTGGAAAAAATGCATTTCTGAAATGAGGGCAGGCTGTTTGGGTCATCATTAGGGTTAGTCTGCATGATGTTGTGTTCAGCCCTCCACTTAACCTCAACATGGAAAATTTGGATGCAAGGGTAAGATGCTACATAGCTTCATAACATCCTAATTCATTACTAAACCAATCCCTGCCTTTGATCATACTTAAACTATGTCTTGATAATAGTTCTCTACAGTCAAGATAACATTATACACCATAGGATATTACTTTACAACTGTATGTCTTTATATCCTTAGTTTGCTGAAATTAGTGATGTCAAAAGGCATTTTTCTTGGAATCACCCAGTAAAGTGAATGGAAAGGGAAAATAATATATCAAGGGAAAATAAAATAAAGGAGGCTGTCGCTGCTAAACCTCTTTTGGCTGTGTGGCTGTTATTTACATACAATTCCACAAATCATTTGTTCATTCTATGTCCTCGTTCTCTTCTCACCATCTGGACATCTACATTATCTTACTACCTTCCAAAATAATCTGGCAACTTTTGAATGTTACCATTACATTTATACAGCTATATATTAAAAAGAGAAAAGCAGCTCAACACAGACCGTTATGAAGGGAGCAAGCTGGTGGCTCTCGGTTCTCTATATATAAAATGAACACTTGTGTACTGAAGCCCATTTCATACTCAAGTGTCCTGGGTGGGTCTGCTTTCTAAATGTTGAGATCAGACGAACTAGCATACAGTGGTAATTCCAACCTTAGAATCTAATGTTAAAAATAAAAACTGGGTTATCACTATGGATACAGTTAATGATCCTGAGGTTAAAAGGGAACAATCAATGTAAAAGGTCTCAAATATTAGTAAGAAGCATTACAATCCCCATCAATTGAAACTGATGCCTTACTCCACATTTACCTAAGGCTCTTTTGACAACAAACCTAAACTGGACCTTCTGTCAATGAGCAGAGTTTCCCAAATGCATTTAGCACTGACATTATCTTAAACCATTGACTTCTAATAATCTAAGGAGAACACAGTGTTGCAATGCTTTGGGGAACCAATGCCAGTTTTGAAATAAGGCCCTGTGTGCTGGAGTGCAACGTGGACCAGACTTCAGAGCCGCCATCATCAGCAGGGACAGGCGAGGCTTCATTTACTGGTCAGGGGAAGAGGGAGCCAGCAAAAGAAAGCTACCTTGGTGGGCACTAGCTAGGTGTTCAGTGTGAGAGCTCAGATATGGCTGCAGTGTGTGATTGTTCTGTGATTTAATGACAGCTTAGATAGCAGCCAGAGTGCAGTAGGTGGGGGTGGGTGACGCACAGTACATGTTTTCATGTGTGTGCGTACATACATATATGCATGTCAAATTTTAAGCTTGTGTCTTGCAGTTAGAGCTCTTCAGCCATCTGCAGTAGAGAGTTGATGGCAGCATCCTTGTTGCCTTGC
This sequence comes from Acanthochaenus luetkenii, assembly GCA_900312575.1. Lineage (NCBI taxonomy): Eukaryota > Metazoa > Chordata > Actinopteri > Beryciformes > Stephanoberycidae > Acanthochaenus > Acanthochaenus luetkenii. The sequence continues at coordinate 4,306 of OMOT01070903.1, read as the reverse complement.
TGTGCTTCCAGCACAGTGCGAACCACCTCCCTGTCCAGGTTGGGGAACATGTCCTGCAGCGCCTTCAGGTCCTCCTCACTGTACACTGCCCCCTGGCCGCCCACCGCCGGTATTGCAGCTGGGATCCTCAAGGGCATCATGCCCTGGTTGTATACTGCAGGTACTCCTGGGGCAGCATGACAACAGAGGACAGACATTAGGGGTGTGGCGATAATAAGGGTGTGTGAGTGTGTCTAGTGTATGTATAGGCCTGGAGAGTGTGTGTGCATGCCAGTGTCTGACCTGCGATGGGCACGTATCCCACCCCTTGTTGGTATATGGAGGGCATTAGTACAACTGGCTGAGTCATCAACCCTGCTGGCACAGACTGGCAGAAAGAGACAAAAAATAATTTCACTCATTGTACTGAATATATTTGATCGAATATCTAACACATCTAATACTATCTCATATCTGTCCTCTGTTGCCATGTCATCCTAGGAGTGCCTGCAGTGTAGAGTTGGGCCAGGGTAAAAATGTTTTAACCATGTATTAAGTTTTATATATGGCCAAATACCGGCTTACACAGATTATACCGACTTTGACCACTAGGTAGCGGACACAAGCTGCTCCTGAGTAACTGCGGTTTGATTTAAATTAATATAAGAACTCGGCAGCCATTATAGCTTATTTTCAGTATATCACGGCCTGTCATGGGTTATGGATTAATTACTTGTCTTTACCTACAGCGACAGCGGTGTGTCCATGGAATCCAATGAACTGAATGTCGGGCAGTTTCACGCATCTTCGATAACTAAAAACGTTTTTATTTCACTTTCGTTTTCACAGCAGAAGGCTCTGTCAGATTGAGAGCAATGCTACTGGTCTGCTGGTCTGTGCATTGCCAAATGACAGTTGCACACACGTTCAGTGCACAGGAGATAAATCATTTTCCACTCGATGTATGACTACATGACTCGTTGAAGATATATAGACTCTGCTCAGCTGGGGTAATGTCATTTAGCAGACGGTAACATCCCAAGTTCAATATTGGAGGAAATAAGTTAACAATTAGCCTTTCGTTGGCAAGTCGATGTCAGGTTTTGTCAGACTCTCCAAACTGGACACAGCAGCTTGTTGAGGTCAGACTGCGACCTTGTCTGTCTGGCAGGTGATGTCTGTCTCACACAAGCGGATGAGGAAAAAAGGCAACAGCTGAGTGAGTGCCAAGCCTCTCCAGATTAGTATGTAGAGGGCTATATAAATAAATGAACTTGAACCACCACATTATGTCGGGATGCCAGGAACCATACAAGCGGTGGACAGCTAGGGGACAATCTGCAGAGAGGAGGACCTGACATCTAAGGGGCTTTTTACACAGGACGCAATAGTCGCCTGGTCTTCATTCATTTTTGATGAGGTGAGCAGGGAGGCACGAAGGAGCGGGCAGATTGGGAAGGTGGAGCGGGACGCAGGTTTGCTCTCGTGAAAATGTCATGTTCTTGCTCGTATCACACACTCGTCCGCCTGCCGCTCAGCCACAGCCTTTGCATGGCAATGTGTCGGTGCAGGGGTGGGTGTATCTGGTACGTACTTAGAATTCAGTAGTTATATGTGGCTATGTAAACATATGCAAACATTAGCTAGGTAGCTATTGTTATAGCAGCATCTTGTAGCGACACACAGCTGTGTGTTGCAGCCCTATCTATGGTTACCACACGCAGAGTGCCAGGTGTTGTTCTCTTCACATGAAACGCAATTAGTGCTATGGAGAGGCGGTGCAAGTCTGCATGCGGCTGTTGCGTCTCATCTAAAAAGTCCATAACACTAACACTACCAAGAAACACACAACTGCTACTGCACTACTGATAAAGCAATCACAGTAATATATGGTCACGGGTAAGATTAATAAGATTGTCATGAGTCATATGTCTGTATAACAAGAGAAGGTGTATCATGTCTTTCTTTGAGTGTGCATGAATTCACTCACAGCAAAAGATATCACCAGATTGATCATGCCCTCCTTGTCGTCGCCCTGCCTGCCGCTGAGGCTAAACCACTCGTCCACAACACTGCCCTCTCTAAGGCCTTCAGGGATGGTGACATGAGTCCACGCTATCCTGTCGTCCATGGAGAATGCCCTCTGGATCACACATCAGCAAAGACAAAAATTTACACACACAACTTGACACGTGCTCATCAAAGTGCAATATACACAAATACAAGATGGTATAAAAAATACAGAAGGTCCCTTCACATATCA
>OMOT01070896.1:13480-27600 GCA_900312575.1 Acanthochaenus luetkenii | reverse complement strand
ACAATGAGCTGGAGATCAGAGAGCTGAGTGTTTGATAAATGGTACTGTGGATGATAATAGTTTTCACAGTAATAATATACCAACTCTGAGAGAGCCCTCCTTCACCTTTAACCTCCTCTTCCACTTGGTCCCAGCATGCATTGGGCAGAAGGCAGGGAAACACATTGGACAGGTCACAAGTCTATCACATAGACAAACACAGATAGGCAGTCAAACACACTCACTGACTCATTGGCAATATATAGTCTCCAATTCACATGACACGTATGTTTTTGGACTGCAGGAGGGAACCCATGCAAACACAGTGAGAACATGCAAACTCCACGCAGAAAGTCCAAGATTTGCTGCTGTAACACCTGAATTTCCCCTAGGGGATCAATAAAGTGCATCTAATCTAATCTAATTTGAACCCACAACCTTCCTGCTGTGACGTGACAGTGCAAACCATTGAGTCACCGTGCTGCCCAAACTAGACTATAAAGTTGATCAATTCAGCTATACTTGTTTTTCAAAGCCCTTGCTTCTGCAAGCGTTTGCTAATTGATCATCCAAAGGTGAATGTGTAATGATATGGTATTAAAATACCTGCTATATTTAAAAATACATAATGTAAAAATCTCCAACAACATTCCATTAGCAACTTTTCAGAAATATTTTTCACAACAAAAATATTGTTTTTACTGTGCCTTTCACAAACACGGTAACATGAGAAATGTGGTTTTAATGATTTGACAGCACAATAAAGCACCATGTCTCCACTGCAATGACAAGTGTATTCAGATTTAAATGACCTACTGACTTTACTTGCATTCATCTTTCATGCTATTACACTTTAATCACAAGGAGAATCATTGACATTATGCCCCACATCCCAATATAATTGAATGACCCTTACTAGTTTGAAGTACCTGAACATTTCTCACATTTTCCGCCTAATTTCCCTTTAAACACCCAGCAATTAGCTGAGCAGGATATAATATGCATTGTGTATCTATAAGGAAGCCATAAGGAAGCCAGCTGGCACTCAGGCTTGAGTTCACCCTGCTGTGGTCAGCTCAGCCAGCCCAGGCAAGTTCTCCCTTGGCCTGCAGTATAGTCCTTGTACTTGTCTGCCTCAGTAATCTGCTAGGGAGCAGACAAACATCAGTGGGCCATATCTCTAATTCTCAGGAGCAGCTGGGGAAGAAGGCAGGCGGCCCGGCGGCAACACAGGCTGGAGGAGACTGAGCCGAACTCACGAGCTCAGTCAACACACAAGTACAAACAGTTCAGTAAACACACACATACACACAACTGAAACAACACACACACACACAGCTTTAAGCAGGTAAATGATAATTTGCTATGGGCAGTGGCTGGAGCATCAATGATATTGAACAGATGAACAGAACCAATTCAACGTTTTCAGTAGGGCTGAGCAAAGGGATTTTACCCAGTGGCAATATTGAATGCTGTGGTTGACACATACCGAGGGGACATAATACACCAAAGTGATATTCAATACTTGTATCTCATGCAAGACTGCACATGTGGCCTATGAAATTGAAACAATCTCCTCTAACCACTTTCATTGAGCCAAAGTCAGTAAAAAGTCACATTCTGTCAGTAGTAGATTTCACAGGGCACCAGTGCCTCAGAGAAATTCGATGTATTTTGAGCATACTGTGTTCTGGCATTTGTATTCAAAGCATACTGTACCCGACCTGCCTGTAAGGGTACGTGGTGGCTTCAAAACTATGAAAAGCCTGGAGACCTGTTAGGCAGCATTTTAACTTGTTCCTACCTTGGGTGCTGGGGGGGGGGAGGCTCGCCTGAACAGACATACCCAAAATTAAACAAGAATAGCTCTACATCTGTCAGGTCAATATGCATGATCTTCACCTCTATGGATAGACAAGAACCTAGATAATATATTCCCAGTGACCGTAACATTCTGACTGTTATTATGCCAGAGTAAACTCCGATAAACCAAAGGAGAAATATACATTTTAATCGTTGCCTAAAATGTTTCCTAAATTAGACAATGGATAACACCATGACAGCGGAGATTCCACTGAATATATTCAGCAAGTCCTTGTCTACCACTGTATCAAAGTAGATATAAATATAACAAAACATTCTACAAAGGTTTTAATGATGATAGGTCCAGGCGGACTCTCCATTTTGGCAAAAGCACCCAAGTGTGCCAAATTGGTTTTTTACCTCTTGGAAGGGAATCTGGCTGCAAATTACTACACATTTCTACTATACAATACCATTTATTAAACATTGTAAATGTTTTTAAAAAAACACACTACAAGTTGAAAAACACTGTGCGTAAAAATCTATCAGGCCCTTGTGATCACGCAAGTCTACAAGTCCCATAAGCTTTCGCCAAAAAGACCACAACCCCTCATTGGAAAGCTTGTGAGATGTTTTCCGCAATAATTTTCAGTGCGAATCTTGCGAAACTTCCAGACCCGAGGTCAGGTCTGTCGGTTACAAGGACAGATTGATTGCATCTATAGGTCTGATGTAAGACCACTGACATACAGTATGTCATCTGTACACTTTTAAATCCATTTAATATGGATTTAATGGAGACCTTTGCACAAACACGGAAGAGAGAATGATTCACAGTGAAATTGGGCTCTGGGGAGTGAAGGAACACTGTCTTGTGGTTCTAACACCCTGCTTGATGCCATGCAAACCTGGCCTCTGCCATGTTGAGTAGATTGTTGATGGTATGTGCATAATCAGATCCCCTTTAGTATTCGTCTATAAGCCTTTTTGTCTTAATAGAATACAGCAGATAGCGGTTAGAGGAGAGCCTCCATCTCATCCAGACAAAAGTATATCCTGTCCTCTAACTAAACAGCCTTGGAAAACAACTCCGGTATACTCAGTTGTTTCCTATAGAGTCTGGTGTGGCACCTTCATCTAAAACTATCCCAATTCTGATGAGGCAGCGGTTATGAGCCGGTCTTGTCAGAAACTAAACAAACACACGGGAGGAAGGCCACAGGGGAAGTGGCCCTATGAGGAAAGGAAGGTAGAAAACCACTGCATGTTGACTTCTCCCTGTGTTTTAAGGTTACATTTATGTCACCTTCATGTCAGCCGAACTTTATTTTCCTGCTGACTGTGGACTGGGTTGGGCTGCCTGACTAAGACACAGCCAATAGCTTTTTTAAGGTCTATATTAATGACTCGACTAAAACACGTTTTCTCGACGATTTTTTCAACAATCCGCTAAAAGTATCTGGAGCTCAAAATCAGTAAGACCCACAGCAACCAAAGTTGGCAGATAAGTTTGAATGGTCGCCCACTACTCAGGCAAAAAAAAACATTTTAACCGATTCTCCAAATGGTGGCGCTATAACAAGCCACTTTACTTTTGACTTTTTTCCATAGATTCCTTGGGTCAAGCCAAGTCAGGTGCACATACTGGCTGTGTCCCAATCAGAAGGCAGCTGCCTGCTGCCTCGCTGTCTGATCAGTCAATGTCATTCAGAGGCAGCATTTTCTATGGTGGTACCTGCAAAGGAATCTGGTTTGAGACAGGATTTTAGCTTCTTCTTCAATGTTTGACTTTTTGCCTCCAAAATGTGCACAGAGCAATATCAAACCAAGTCACACAAAGCTTCCTTTTTATCAGAATGGTTTAACGACATGGCCACAATTAACTAACAAATTTGTCCGGGAACGTGGCAAAACAGAAAAATGACCATAACTCATCGACTGTGTGTCCAAACTTCACCACTTTTGTTGAATATTGTTAGAGTGGACAGGTACAATTTAAAATCCAAAATTTGTGCAAATCACTTCCAGTGGGCTCGGACCCCTACAATCGCCGCTTTAATTATGATTGACTTGATTCATCATTTCAATTAACAAGAACTAGATTATTTGCCAAGTGAAATAAAAACAAAGCTATGACAGTATGACATTATTAGTTGGTGCACCTAACATGAAGACATGAAACAGCAACGACCACCCGGGCAACACTTTTCTGCTTCGTTGGCAACAGTGTAGCTTCGTACGCCAACCGTTTTGTTGGTTTTCTAGCCCGTAATCTGAATATGCCATACGAGTTCTTAAAGTAGGTTAATTACCATGGAGGACATCCGTCCAGAATCTGCATATTGTTAAGTCCTAAGAGTTGCTTTTTATTTATAAGCTCTATAGAAAAGTCTGATATTTGCGTTGACAATTAATGGAATTGAAATCACCTATTCACTGCACTGACTAATGCATTCTACTTCCCTTGGTCCCTCTCATACATATTCAAGGGTAATGGTTAGTGTCCAAGCCTGCAGCACTTCTAAAGGTGGCAGAAAGACTCCAGCCTAAACTCATTCTCAATGATTTCCTCTCTCTCTTTCACTCTGTTCTTCACTCTCCCCAGGCCTTCATGGAGCAGGGCAGGTGAGTGGTGGCTGATTACCAAACATCGTCTCCTACCTTTGATCTCCTGAGGTGCGGGACTCTAATCCATCTTGCAGCGCAGGAGGCTGTCTGATGTGGGTGGTTGAGGTGGCCACTGAGCGTCTATATGCTTCTCCTCATCTCACATACACACAAGTGCACACGCACACATGCACACAACACACACACACACACACACACACACACAGTTTGGACTCTGCAGGCAGGGCCTCTGCGTATAGACACACTGAAAGAGAAGAGAAAGGAGAGGGATAAGAAATCTGAGTCACAACGCACCAAAGCAGATGAATGTGATGTTATGAGGCATAGCCATATTATCCTCCTGAGGATATCGTAATCCAATTCATGCAGTGCCTTACTAATCTTGAGCAGATAAGACGTAAAGAGATTCCATCATTGAAGATGCCTTTAACGGAGTGTACAAGAAATCACAAGACGCATAGAGGCATGTAGTGTCCTGCCAACTATCCTGGGAGTTAGATGTTCAGAATCAAATTGAGAGAGATGGTATTGTATCATACAGCTGGTCTGGTACGGGCTTCTGCGGCTACACAATATTTAAAGACAAAGTGTGAAAGGTTGGTCAGATTTCAAAGTTCAGTCCTTTTGCTGATTGTCTTGTTTTACTGTTTGTCCCTTACTCAGCTAGATACCCTTCCTCTTTATATAGTAGATACATTTTTCATATTGTCACTGCAGAGACTGAAAAGCTTCCGAAACTCATCAGCATTCAAAACAAGGCCTAGCACACAATATTACAAGACAATTTCCACTGTAAATGAGACAGTAAATGTCACTTGCAAGATGAGCATTAATCTCACGGCATTGCATTTTAATGGCGCCCTTACTCAGAGGAGAATTAAACTTCCCCCTAGAGATCAACCTAATCACTTAACACCGTGGCAAAATCACCCGCCTGCATCACAGCAGCACCAGTGTCACCAGCCTTCCATTGACCCATGTTACAGTATAGGCGCACACGTGCACACACACACACATACACACACACATGACCTCACACATGCACCTTTTTCAATCAGAAGTGAGCTATTATCACTGTTATCACGCTCTCTAATTTACCTATTCTTATATTAGTGATCAAAGATTTAACAGAAGTTGGAATTTGGTCTACATGAAGCCCTCTGAAAAATTTATTAAATCAAGGTTGTACTTTAGGAATGCAATTACATTTATGAATAATGTGAGACAATAAAATTGAACTGCTTTTCAAGTCTTGCATAGAATGTTTTGTAATTTTGGTAGTCTGGTAAATAGACTGAAAAAAGGATGAAATTACTAACTTTGTAATGCTAACAGGCAACAAGTGACACTTGTAACATTGCTACAAACTTGGATCTATCCTGAAAAATACTCGGATGGATAATCTGCTTCTCTTAGAGATAAATCAACTGTTATGTTCAAAGCAGCCAGGAAACTCCACAATTTACTGTAGGCAAAGAAGAAAGGTTAGATCAAATTAATATTTGAAGCACTTGGAGAGGATGTGGGCTAAATAATAATGGGGAAACTTTTGAGTGTTGACAAATCAAAGATTTCAACGGATATGATATTATTGCTGAATGTTCCTCCTGACCCCTCCCCTCTCTCCCTCTCATTTTCCCTCCCTGTGTCTCCTGCCCTCCCTCTCTTTCCATCCTTCTCCCTGCCTTAAAGCTTCGTACAAAATAAAATGTATACAAGAGAAGGGTACAGACTGTTTAATCCTGGGGTGGTGTTACACCACTACATTCCAAATGCTACATTATAAAGAGACCTTATGAAATTGCCTCTCTTGCTACTGAGACTTCAAGGCTTAAAATCGATGTAACGACGGGTCAAATGATTTGGGGGAAAAAGGAGATAACAATATTGTTAATGATTCCACGGTGTAATCGACTGTATTTTGGCTACAAACAACCCAAACAACCCACCATGAACCAACAAAACATTGTGCACATATCGGCATTTCCTCTCTATGGGTTGGATTTTACTGAAATTGTTTTCACACCAGAAATGATCCGCACTACGGTCCGAATGGAAGAGGACAGAGACAGGCGATTTTTGGCAAACCAAATACCCGAGTCCACACCTGACAAAATTATCCAAACTTGGCCCAAAATTTATAAATGTAAAAACACCAAAAAATGTATGTGTGAAAGTCACCTTAAAGTCAACGAGGCAAAGCTACTCTGTCTCTTTCTCTTTACTCTCTCTCTTCAGGGTCAGAGAGAAATCAGTGAATCCTGTCCCTCCTCACCACACAGCCAAATAACCACACAGAGAGGAACATAGAGGGTACTGACCTACAAACCTTTAGACATCGTGCTCTGGGCTAGTAGTCATCAAATGCCAAGAGTGTTGCTCTTGGGTTTACTAATAAGGACAAGATTATGGCCTCTATTCGTGTGTTTGATAAGCACAGGAAAAGAGCATTTAAAGAGGATTCTTCAGGATGAAATATTCTACAAATAATCCTTTCCATTTTTGTTTACTGAAAATGTAAGTCAGAAAGTCTGATTAAGCAAAGGTTCTAGAAAGGTGCTTCATTGAACCTTTATATTTAGTGTATGGCATCACACCCGGAGATATACTGTAGTCTCCCAGTTTAGGAAATAAAGAGGGTTTAAAGAACTGCAGCTGCTTGTTCAGGTCAAAAACCAATTCTGAAGTTAATCTGGCATAATGCCCTCCAAGATACTGGAACCACCTCAGGCTGCTTCCCACCCACCCAGACAGCTGATCAGATACAAATAGGCCAAACATATACAGTACATTAGTAATATACTTCCACTGATAATTAAAAACAGCTCAGGGTTGTCATTTGAAAACAGGGAGTGATAATTCATTCACGCTTTTCAACACTGGTGTGTGTGTGTGTGTGTGTGTGTGTGTGTGTGTGTGTGTGTGTGTGTGTGTGTGTGTGTGTGTGTGTGTGTGTGTGTGTGTGTGTGTGCGCGCGCGCTCATGTGTATGTGTGTGTAAATGAAAGTGTACTCGTAAATTGTGTTTTTACTCCATGAAAAACATCAGCAAGTGATGAATTTTTCATCAGACTTTCCTCCTTAATTGCCTCCTGGAAGAAGGAAAAAAAGTATCCTAAAGCAACTTGGTAAAACTATATCCTAAAATAGCTTTATGCTTCTTTTCTTCTGAACATGTGTTGTACTAACATGAGTGCTGCTATATGACATATGCAGATGGATATTTCACCATGAAATCGATACAATATGGAAAGGGCAGGAGAGCGGTATGGATTTTCTGTTTTTGCTTTGGCATGGCCATCAATCCCTATAGGTAATCTGGGAAAGGGGACAAACGGGGGAGAAAGGGGACAAACAGGGGACAAACAGGGGACAAAGGGGACAAACAGCGGAGAATAAACCAGACAGCTGGGGAAAGCCCAGGAGCCCACTGCAAATACACTCTAAATAGAAAACGTAAAGACTTCAGGTCTGTTCATTTCGTAGAACCTTCAAGTGTATTTTGATCCTCTATATAAATATATTCCATTTGGCAGCACACATTGCCAGTGATTCCAAATGTACAGCAACTCATGTTTATATTTGAGGTTGTTTGGGTCAGTCAGTTATCAGCTTGTGTTCTGGCCGGCAATCCCTCTGCTGCTGTTGCTACTGGACCCCGTAGCTTTGCCTCCGGTTATGAAGGAATATAGCTTCCTATCAGTCTGTGCTGTGACCCCAATTGGAGAGTCATATTCAATACAACACACAGGAGAGATGACAGGCAGCAGTGGGCCGGCCAAGGCGGGCTGCAGGGGACCGATAAAGCTTTTAAAATCTTCGAGCTGTCATGACATCATCCCTGATAATAACCCACAACCTGCTCCTCCCTCGTCCACCCCCAGGTGGCACAGGTACATTAGGCGAGAAGTGACAAGCACACGCATGGCACAGCAAGAGAACTCACATCCTGACCACTTTCTCTGTTAGTCCACATGGAAATAAACACACATTTACCGATCATACTCAGACAGGCAAACCATTTTAATCAAAACAAAGCCTTATTCCTTCTTGTTTATTGATCTTGCTGCAGTGCCGTTTTTTGTTGACATTTTCACCAACAAAACTGAGTGCTTTTGTTAAAAACCAATAAAGAAGAAAATAACTTCAGCTAAAAACTCGTAAAAAAAACACATTTGCAAGAGACAGAGAAAGTGTAAAAAGCAAGAGATTAAGAAAGAGGGAGAGATGGATTTTGGAAAGGTAATGAACCCGAGACAGGAAGAGGGAAACTAAAAACACTTCTTAGATGGGTCTAAAATAAATTAGGTTGGACTGTAAATGATCAGGACAAACTGTGCGCAAAGCACCACAGAAGTGTGATGTAGGGGATTGCGAGAGATTGGAGAGGGAGAAAATGAAGAAATGTGAATGTTTTGGAAGCAGGACAGACAGGAAGAAAGAAGATGAGGTGGAAAGACAAGATGCATGAACAGAGATGGGAGCGCATGAGTTTGGGGAAGAGATCGAGACGAAGACAGTGAGATCGAAGGTGGAGCTGTGGGGCTGATAAAAGGAAAGAGAAGGAGAGAGGGACATATAGATTGGGAGAGAGAATGAAGACGTGAGAGTGGGAGGGCATATTCGGAACTACAGGAGTAGTCAGTGGCTGACTGTCAAGTCGGGCATTGCAGGAGAGAACAGGCTCATTTAGGCGTCTGCAGTCGACGCTGCTGAATGGCAATAGCGCTTCCTCTGCTGCTGGTTACAGGGACGTGCCTGGAGTGTAGAGTAGCCTTCTTCCTGTGGCCTGGGGCCTTAAATCAGCTCTGCACTGGACACACCAACGCACAGCTGCACACACACTCTCTCCCTCTCCCGCTGTTCCATAGGCATCACCATGACCTCAAGGGTGAGACTTAAGAGGACAATGTTGAACTTGAGCTCGACGACGTTCAAGAGAAGAAATAACCAAACAAAAAACCAGACTAGGTGGCGGAACATCGTGGAGAGGAGCCAACCATTGGGGAGCTTTTAAATCGACATCCCAGGTACAAGAGTGCTGACCACGGGTTAGAAAAGTTCTCACAACCCTCTGTGCGATGGACGACGACGAGGTAGGCCTCGGCTGCACTGTCCCGCCAGAAGGGAGGGATGTCAGAAGGAACTTACCTCTGTGAGGGCGAGCGTCCGCGGTGCTGGCGTGTCCTTGTCTGTATCCCCTGGGCGGCCAGCGTTATGAAAGCAACATGACTTTGAATCCTGTTGGGCTTCAACCTTACCCAAGGACGGCAGGTGTTTGTGTACCCTACAGTTGTTCATGTTCATTTATAATGCATGACCCGGAGTGCAGTAATTCCTCCCCGAGGGTACACAGGGTATATACATAATTTACAACAGATTCCATGAAAGCAGACATCACGCAGTACTACCTCTGGAAATCCTGTTGATGACAATACAGCTGGCAACAGGCGTTTCAGTGGGTCAAAAAAAAAACCTTGACCTGAGGATTCATGCTTATATATTGCAACGTTGTTCAAATAGCTTCCTTGGCATCCATCACTTATAGAGAAACCATGCAAAGCAGAGATATGAGTTTTTAACCAAAACGTTGTAGTTAAGTGTACAAAATGTGTCCATAAATCAAGCATGTGTAGTCCTCACTTCTCTATTCTGTTCTGGCACAGTGGCACCAATCGCAAATGTGACTGCAGTTCCCAGAGCGAGTAAGTTAGAGCGTAGAGAGTTTGTGTACTATGAGTGAATAGGTGAAGAACTTAAATTTGCTTCTACATTTAGACAACTCCCTCAGTTTGGCAGCAATTCAAACGTAAAAGAGGCAGGGCAGCTGGATTCGGCACTAGTGTTGGCTAACTTTATATGCACTAAAATCCAATTTGGTACATTGTATCATCTATGCGCATATTTCAATATAATCACACAGAAATTCAGATACTCCAAAGCATGTGGCAAAGTCGTAAGTCCAAACTCAAATGTAGACGAAAGCTGCAATGTCAGGGTTCAAGCTCGTAACAGCTAGCGTCGGGAGAATAGATGTTTTACAATAATGTTGCCTTAGAGCTAAGAAAAACACAGATGGAAAACTACATCTACACATGTACAACCATATTTCCCTATTAAGTTTGTTTTGGACTTGGTGATACTACAGCCAATTACATCGGGTGAAAAACCAACTTACAAATTATGCACATTCAAAATGTCCAAATAGGACTGCCGCTAGCTAACATTACCATCAAATGCCACATGGCAAGTAGTTTAGCCAAGCTTAGCAAGTGTGACATCAGTAACATATGTAGCTCTGTCTTTGTACATATCTAAGCGAAATGACAGTTGTGCATTTTATGTTACTGATGTTACTGATGTAGTTGCTTTCAGCTTGCAATGTTAAGGTAAAGAGTTGTAAAACCTGCTAAATGTAACATATCTTTGCAAAGATGAAGGTAAAACGATAACATCGAGATAGTAAGCCTCGGGAGCATAATCGAATGCGCTCACATTACACTGCCGTTGGAAAAATGAGACACTAAGCACACAAATGTTCTGCCCCAGGGTTGTGTTTTAACAACCGAGAAACCGGCCTGTATTCTGTTCAGAGACAAAAGGGTCCTGTCCTCAGAATGGAACGATAATCTTCCTGTTCCCAACGGTTCAGCTCAACCTTCAGCTAGACAGACAGAGTTTTAACACGGTCGTTTGAGCACCCAAACCTTTCTGACCGAAGAGTATGACATAAGACTACCCAAATTATACTCTTTAGATGAATATCATTAGTCTTGGTTGCAAATTCCCAATTCTAAGGAAGTATGTATGTGTGCCCACATGAAAAAAAAATACAAAATATTATGATTGGAGTTCATTTTTATAGTTATGGTGAATATATTAAATCGCCTTCCGACTCTTTTCCTTCCAGCCTCAAAGCAGCTCTTTTATTAGCTTTGTGTGCCATAAGCTAATTTACATTATTATGAGCCGCGTGAACTCAGGGCTTCATAAAGCATCCATGCCTCTATTGATCCAAGTCTGTCTCAGTATTCTACTCTCCATCCGCTTCCAGTTTTATTTCGCAGTCTGTCTGCATCCGAACCTATTCACCTATCACGGCCTGCCACAGCCGAACCCAGACAACACTGGTTAATGGCTATTTGATGAGATGCTTGACCATGAAGACAAGCTGACATTGAGGAAGAGCCTCGAGAGACCCACACGTGGCTGCAGTGAATTCTAAGTTCTACTTAAGAATACATCAAAAGTTGCCGATGATGTTGCTGGACTTATTACGATGCAATGTGGGGCCTTCGGAGCGGAGTGAGGGACAAGGAGGTAGGTGGTCATGTGAGAATTCATGTGGGAGGTGCCGTTGCATCAGCTTATAAGGGTTAGGGTTGTATATTAAATCAACACGGCCTCATGAATACAGGACATGGGCATTATATACACTAAGGTCAGAAGCACTAATAATGAACTACTCTCTCATAAACATAAACTGGTCATTTTTACACCTCATGTTTAATTTACAGCAATTTATTTTGACATAAAGACGTGAGCAAACACAGCAGTACATTATTGTTTCAATAGGGCATGTCAAAGATGCTAAATCATCCACGTGCATTAACATAAAATAAGCTACACATCAACTTGATGATTTTCTACTGCAATAGCATGGTGCCTATAGCATAGCGTATTTCAATTGTCTAACATGGCTGCCGTTTACTTTATCCTTGAATTAACTAATTAAATCAAACATTTCATTCAAGAGTTTTGCAGGGAAATCAATGATCACTGTGAAAAAAGACAATATCATCGAGGCATTAGGGCATACTATTTCATCTATTCACTTCATAAGATTTTCATGATCCTTATCTTTTTGGTAAAAAGATCTTCTTAATTCTATTCTATTAGAATTCAAACCCACAGGCTTTGACTTTATGGTCTAATCTAAGCTGAAATCAATAGTGTTGATGAGGTGTTAATGAAAACGTGATCTTTAAGTGCAATTATGCATCTGTTGTTTTGTTCCACTGACTATTCCATATCCTTTGGTCCCTTGTGGTTACATGTTCACAAGTGAAGCAGAGCCATGTGACCTTGAGATCATTTAACTTGAGGGAGAGAAGGGAGAAAAGGGGCTTGTTCATCTCTTCATGACTTACTTGACAAATAACCACACACACACACACACACACACATAAATACAGCGATCCAAGATCCTAAAGTGGTGTCACGCCCAAATGCAGCTACTTAAAGAGATTATGTTACAAAGCCCAGTTCTCAGTGAGATGAAATGATGAAATACTGCAGACAGAAACACACAGACGCGGGGTTGTGTACACCATGTATCAATGATCAAGCCTTTTGTGCATAACTTTGTGAACATTCAAACATGGCCATCCAAAATAAGCCCCAATTGGCTGATTGCTGCTATAAGATGAGGCAATGATCACCAAAAATTGCTCAGCAGCACGCATTAGAAGGTGATTGGCTAATATGATTGTCTTGCGTATAAAATCTAGGACTCGGAGGCAACAGGAAGGACGACACAGGCTGTCTATATCCCTTTAGTCTTGACCTCATTGCCTTCTCCCCATCTTTTCTCCCACCCTCAGCCAACTGTACCTGCATCCCTTTTCTCCCTACCAACTTCCCCATCCTCCCTGTTCAGGCTTACCCTTTCATAATTTCTTGTCATCTCATGCATATCTTTCTATCCCGCCCACCCCTTTATCACTCCCATCCTCCCTCAGCCTCCCCGCTAATGTGATCATCTCAATTGTGTACGGTCTGGCAGTAATTGATTTACCTCCTCCAAAATGAAGTCTGAATTCACAGGGGAAGCCTAACTTGCAGCCAAAGTTAGCATCAATGCATGTAGGTGCCTACAATA
Source organism: Acanthochaenus luetkenii (assembly GCA_900312575.1). Lineage (NCBI taxonomy): Eukaryota > Metazoa > Chordata > Actinopteri > Beryciformes > Stephanoberycidae > Acanthochaenus > Acanthochaenus luetkenii. The sequence continues at coordinate 14,310 of OMOT01070896.1, read as the reverse complement.
AAAAGTAAAGTTTAAAAATTCATTTCTTATTCTGTCTATATGAAACGACAACCCTCTCTTGTTTATGCTTTCTGAAGAAAGGCCGTGGGCCAGGAAATTGATATGGGCAGGCCATGGAACAGGAAATTAGTCCAAGAGTAAAGGATGAAACAACACAGAGTTAATGGATGTTTCTGAACTACAAACACTTCTTTGCATTCCTTAAAGACACACCACTGGTCCAATCAAATGATGAATGTGTGGCGTTTGCATGATGGGTTTCCAGTGAATTTGAAAACCTGTGTAAACACACAAGGATATCGTTTTAAAAGTGTTCCAAGTAGAATATAATGGAATGGAACGGAAATACAGGAAAATAAACACCCTGTTTAAACTAGGCAAGTAGACTAAGAACACATTGTATTGATAGCAATGACCTCTGCGAGTAACAGAATAAGAGTTACACACTTTAGGCTAGAAGGGTCTGGGAATTTGGTACAATATCTGACGTGTTATGATCTGAGGTGTCAAGAGATTCCCCAAAGCTTTTCAAAACAAGTTAGCTTGAGCTGATCTGGTCTCTGCTGTTAGACCTGTATCTATGTGCACATGGCTTAAGGAGCCTGAACACACTGACAGAAGAGTGGCTGAAAAGAGCTGGAGAGGATTGGAGAGGTGCAAACTGACCAAGGGCTCTGTTTCCGTGATGCCGCATGGCGGGGCTTTGCACAGGCCAGCTGGCATTTTCACACACAAAAAATGCACCATGTATGTGTTGGTATGTAAGAGTGGGGATTAATGGAGGCGGCCTCATCCTCTACAGATGTCAGGGACTGGCTGGCGGATGCCTC
>OMOT01070896.1:1989-13460 GCA_900312575.1 Acanthochaenus luetkenii | reverse complement strand
GCGGATGCCGCCCTCCTGTAGCCAACAGTCCCTGCGGTTCACTGCCAACTTTTTGGCTCTTCACCTAATATCATTGACCCGTTTCCTACATTAGGCAACGGTTCTCCTGTGACCAGAGCAAAAGAGATAACCAGATGCGTTGCCTCCTGCCAAATCTAATTTAAGGTGCCGTATATTCTGGAAAGTGCTGATGTAGGAAGAAATCAAAGCTACTGTCTGGAACCCCTTATCATCTCCCCTATTTAACAGACTAGTATCTCACGCTGTAACACAACATACTGCACAGCAAACACAAGACAATCAATGTAACAGTATCCATGGTATTCTTGACCTTTGCAAAGTCCTGCAATGTGCTTCCGTCTCATTTCATCAGCCTCTCAGGATATTGTCACAGTTCTTACATATCGCTTAGCAGTATGTTCACTGCAAGTCCATACAGTTCATTTCACTCAGTCAGCATCTTTTGCAGACTGAAGCCATGGGAATTCATATGAAAGCTTTCAAAAATAAAAGCCTATAAATTCCAAGGCAGCTATGTTCATTAGATAGTATTTTTCGTCTTCGGACTTTTTGTTATTTCTTCAATCTGTTCACTGAGTCTCTCCTCTCTTTCTTTCTGTCCTACACACACACACCCATACCCCACCCACACACACAGACACACACACCCACCCACATACACACACACACAAACCTGCACGCTTAAGCCAAGAAAAAGTAAAAATTTAATTTGAAATTGAATAAACATGGCAGTTAATCCTCCCTGAACAAATCTACTTGCGGTAATTGCGGTTGAACAGCACTCTGCCTTTCCATCCTGCTTGAAATTCAAAAACGGTCTCTTACATTTTTCAAACTTGAATGTGGAGGCGTTCTGCCGACTACATCACACCACACGTGAAACTCATTGGAATCTCCGCCTCTCCACGTCTTTCACGTAACTGTGATAAATGGTCCCACTCTCCAAAACAAACAATTGATTTGGCTGAAATTTATTTTCCTGCATTTGCATAAGATCAAGTAGATGCCATTATTGAAATAAGTCCATCTGCTATCAAAGCGGTGAATGAGATTGAGCCGTAACTTTCATTATTTTTCAACGTAGAGAGCCCTCTGATCAACCACAACTATATCCCCACACACACACACACACACACACTCTTGTGCTTGGTCCCCCTCAAAAGGGCAGGATAATGTTTTAGACTAATGGCTATGTCTGCATTGGAATATGATTAATTTCACAGAGAATCAATCTGTAGAGGGATAAGCCATTGAATGTACCACATTTGACAGTTTTGTGAAAAGAACGCTAAAGATCAAGTTTTTCATCATTTGTATTTGACGTGTGCATTAATGTGATCTCATCAATTCGAAACTAGATCTGGAATCTAGCTAGAATCTAACATGTAGATGCTTGTGGACAGACTCTACTTATTCATCTTGTTGTTGTTGTGTGTGTGTGTTTGTATCCGTGTATATGTGTGTGTATACATGTGTCTTTGTGTTTGTCTTATTTTGTTTATCTTGTTTATTTTGTTTGTCTTGTTTATTTTGTTTGTCTTGTTTATTTTGTTTGTCTTGTTTATTTTGTTTGTCTTGTTTATTTTGTTTGTCTTGTACTTGGTTCTGTTTCCGTATTTGTCTTATACTATTCTGTAATTCCTTTGATTGATGTTCAGGTAGATCTAGTTTGGCTCATTTTCTGTAAAGTCCTTTGAGACAGACACGCTTGTGATAAAGGTCTATATAAAGAAATGAACTTGAACTTGTGCGTGTTTTCCCCCCCGGTATAGTCGCTGTACTTACAGTATATAGACAACATTTTGTGCTTGTCTTTGTACTTGGTCAGCAAAAAATAATACTGTACTTTCTATTTGATGGCTATAATCCATTAGTGAAGCTGAAGCTATAGAACAGAAGTAGTGTGAATTGAAGTGCTTTCGTAACCATATGTAAGAGGAGGCCATTAGGCCATCTTCCTCTTCCTTATTTACATTCTGCCTGAACATTAAGAGCTTTAGTGTTCAGAAGCAGGTCAGATATTGCAGTCAAAGTGGTCGTCACAACCGTCTGTCTCAAACACGACACATACTCGACTCTCTCTCATCTGCTCTCCTCACTTTCATACTCTGTGCTTAAAGTGCCATTAATATCTATAATACTGGACATTGGCCAACCTGCAGCCATTGGAATAGGAGACGGCAGCACTCCACCCATATTGAAGAGCGTGTAGTGATATTTTCGATTGCAGAGAAGCAGGGCTGCCATCTTGAGATTAAAAGTTATGGCATCATAAACAAGGTCTGTGCAATATTTTGCCAACGATCTCTGAGTTCTTCAGTCCAACTAATGATTTTTTGATGATGATCTTATACTAGTGCTATATCCCTGACAGATGACAAAGTTGTGTTTGGATCTACTGCACCGTATTTCATGTAAATAAAATGTGACTGCTATTTTAATTAGTGACAGTAAATGATGCAACATATTTCAAAAGAGGCACAACTTATTTGATCTTGCCATAGATCCAGTGGCAGTTACACACTCTGTCTATCCATCTACAAATAGACATTAATTAAATAGCCTGTACAGAGTTAATGAAGAGATGCCCAGCACTGATAACATACAAGGACTGTACCTGTTTCAACAAATGGAGGTTAATGGCAAATCAGAGTGACAAGTTGATTAAGGAGCAAGTGAACAAAATCGCCTGCAGGTTGTATGCCAGCAGTAATGAACAACCCACACAAAGGTAAGGTTGACTGAAAGGCAGACAACCACAGATGCACATCACGTATTCGTAGCATGCACGCACACATGCACGACACGTGTGTGCAAGCAATTTCTCTATGGGAAAATGAATGGGGGTTTGAATGGGGTTGAATGTATTTTCCCAATAAAGAAATTGCTATGGAACCGGACGTCCATATTTGGACATTGCTGATGTCACTTAGATATTAGATTAGATTAGATTAGATTAGATTAGATTAGATTAGATTAGATTAGATTAGATTAGATTAGATTAGATTGCACTTTATTGATCCCCTAGGGGAAATTCAGGTGTCACAGCAGCAATTGGCAGAACAAATCCAGAAATAGGGAAGGCAATAAAAAACACAGGTAATAACAGGTAATAACAGTTAATAATAGTGGACACATAAATAATGCACTATACAAATTTACTAATTTTGCAGTAAATTGACTCCTGTGCACTTACGAGGTCTATTGAGAGCAGAGCTTCTAGATTTCTTGGTACCATTGGCTCTCATACAATACAGTGCCTTGACGCCTTTTCAATCCAAAGTCCTCCATTTTGCACGGGTTCTTTCACTGTGTCCTTGCCCACTGTGTGCTTGCACACTGTGTCCTTGCCGATTTAGCATGTTTTTGTATTTGAAATGGGAACAACAATGCTGACTTTCTAGAGGAAGGGAGACGTGTGAGGGATGAAGGCACAAAACATAATGTCATCATGTTAGAGACAAGCTGAAGAGCGCTCTAAATGTTCTACTTTGTTCTGAGCTGAACAGAACTTGACTTGTTACAGATTGTCTGCAATGGCATATAGTAATCTACGTTGCTATATTTCTGTTCAAAGTTAAAGTATATAAACCTATAGAGCTGTAGCCAAATCGTTCCGAATTTGTGTCTTGAGATAAAGTATTATAGAGTCATTGTACTCCAGCTTAAATCATGACTATATCCCTATTTGTGTGAGAGCTATTATTAGGTTATTAAACAAATCTCACATTCTTTCAAAGTGAGGCTTTGCATTCAATAGTAAGATTCACCATAAGAGAATCAAACAGCTACAGAAATATCTCAGAGAAAACTGTTAAGCACACAATATAGAAATCTCCACATGTAAGCTATAGCGCAGCCTGACAAAGATCAACTTAGGGCTGCACAGCCTTTCTCTGCACTACACTGTCAAATCTAGTTACTTGAACAGCTTTTCTCCTAAGCTTAAAGCATAATATCTCTCCTAAAAGCACATGCAAATACCCACAGGCTTGTCTATGTAGCTAGTATACATAAAGCTTCAGCTAAAACCAAGCCAAACTAAAGATGACTAATGTATTTACTAATTATAATCACGGATACACTTAAGCAGATGGTCAGGCCAACACCAGCCGAACTACTTGTGGCTTATCTTGTCTATTACCTAGTTTACCAGTATATGTCTATTTTTACTACTCTTGCCCATAGTTGTGATCCTTGATTAATACCGTAATCTTTTTTATTGATTTATTACTTTAGACTTTTATTTTTATGCCATTACGTAGTTGTAGCTTGCCACGTCCTAAGAATGTCCCTGCTCAGAATGACCTTGTGTTACACTGTGCACTTGATAAATAAAACACTTTGACTTTGATACTGAGTAGAGAGACTAGTGTGCAGCTCTGTGATGAAAAGCCCTCAGCCCTCTTGAATGCAACTCTAACCAGCTTGCCTAACTGTTGGGGCAGTTGAGGACTCGCCTACACAGCTAAATGGGCCACCAGCAGTCTAATCTGAATCTACCGTATATTGAACTGGATTTTCAGTGAAACGTCAGATCCGTATAGGGAAACGCAACCTCTATGGTATGCAAAAACGCTCTCGCTCCCCTGAGAGGGGAAGCATTTGAGCAGACAGGCTTACAGCTAGAACTGGTCAAAGTCAATAAACGGTTTCATCAACTAACTCTGCATTAGGCCTCAGCGCAGCACGCGACACGGGAGACGGGAGATAAGAGTGAGCGAGCTGGGGGCGAGGTGGAGAGATGAAAACGTTACAGAAAAGGCAGGTGGTCCCCGGGCACAGAAAACGATTTACATGACACATACGCCGTCAAATGTTCCCTTTCAGTTTTAGCAAGTAGTATCCTTAATCTCCTTAATCGCTGTGTGCTTGCTATGTTGTGTTTATTTTTCATTTACCGAACACAGGCACCGACGAGGTGTGAAGGACTGAATCGTGGCGTCGGAACGCCCCGCTGTTCCACTCGCACAGTGCAAACAAGAAAGTCATCTCCTAACCCTGTTTGAGTAGTGTTGTCCACACAAATCAAACGCTCTGGGAAATCGAACCCAACGCAGCGGTGCTTCTTCCTCATGCTGATAACTGCGTAAGGCTTGAGGTTTTGGACTGTAGCAGCAACAAGGGAACCTATAGTGCTGTCCGTACACAGCGTCTGTACATTTCCTTTGTTTCAATCCCATCATGTGCTGTAAGTGATGTCAGGTTTCTCTAGCTCTGTTTATTACTCTATCGAAACACAATTGTTCCTTCTCTTCATTTGGATAGTTTGCGCTTCATTGCCATCTCCGTGTGCTTTTAGCTTGGAGGGACTAATGATACTTTTATGTACTTTTCCAATGTTGTGCAATCCACTTAACTGCCACTCTCTACTACATATTGTCCACAGCCAAACACTTGGAGAAAATTTGTCATTTATTTATGGATCATTAACAGAAAGTTATAGATTGATGAGCTACACAGACGTAAGCGTCTTTCCCCCATAGTGAGATTATCTTCCTTTAGGACAACTTTTTTTTCTAATTCAATGCAATTTCTCCAACTGCAAACAACAGTGTGATTCAGAAACGCAAACATTGAAACAGACTGTATCTTAGTCAACACCCCTCAGTCGGAAAGACAATTTCAGCGGCATATGAAATCTGCCGTGTGACAGCGCCCAGTGGTGTGAGAAGTGCCGGTGTAGCGAGGTCACATCTTGTTTGTGTGCAGGCTTCTCATCAGACAGACGGGCAAAAACAACACCCAAGCCACATTCATACCAGGTCGTTCACCGTCTGCACACATACTGTTCTGAAGGTCTCTTACTGCGCATGGCTTTCTGCCTCTGCCCTGTCTATACGCATTGATGTTCGTCTTTAGCTACACATGAAAAAAGTACAAAAGAAATTTGAGTGCACCCTTTACCTCCTTTCCTCTGATCCCTTTTAGAGTCACAATGGAAGAAAAAAATGTCAACATTTTCAGCTTGTTAGCTAATTATCCACATCATAACATTACTTATTTAACAATAAATATCTCTGTATAAAAATCCCATGACTTTTATTTCTTAGAAAATTGCAAATGTTGCTTTGCCTATATTGCTTTTTGCTTTTACTATCAAATATTTTTCTATGTTAATTTAGTCCTGCAAATTTGTTTTGTTTGTCAGATATTTTATAACCCTCATGGATTTTTTATTTTATTATATTTTTTAATCTAACCTGAACAATCTTTATTTGTTTCTTTTTGGGGGGATGTTTTATCATTCCATATAAAGAAATAAACAAACTCTAAACCACTGTATACTATGTACTAACCATAATCCTCACTGACCCAGGAGAAACAGCTATTATTAAAAAAACAATATATATATTGCTGTAAGAAAGACAATAAAGAACATTCACAATAATGCTACATCTGCTCTCAACTGTATATTAGATGTTGTTTTGTGGTGGCAGAGGAAATATATTTCACAGTGCAGTTGATAATGACGTGTCCGTCAGATGGGTTACATCGGCATAGCTTCTGCAGAGCTGACGTTCTGTACCGCCATGTTTCTGTCCCTCCCCTGGGTCTCATCTCAGTGATCCAGCAACAAGCCATCTGTCATTGTCATTGCTTTAGCAAGTCACACTTATATTCTGTTAATTACTTATTTATTTATTTATTCTTCCGTCAAACCTTTGATAGGTTATTTTGGTTATTTAGGTAACTTTTGAACCATTTAAGCTATAAACACCGTTCAAATGTTCAGCATGTTCAGCATGTTTGGGAATCGTGTGCTTGAGTTTATAGGTGATTTATAAGCGATTTATAGTTTCTTCACCATTTAAGTTAAGTGTTTAAAAGTGCCCTGTGATTTTTACAAAACATATTATACATTTATTTATAGTTTTCTAGTTATGAACGTTTGTTTGACACGAGCGCCATTGACAAATTAAGGCTGACACAGAGCTGAAAATTCATATTTTTACGTTCAGCCACTTCTGCTCTCACTCACAATGCAAATATCTAAGCTATCAACTTCCATAACACCCACATTTTAATGCTACATATACATATTATACATCAAAATGTTCAGCCTCTCCTGCTTTGAGATATTAAGCCTTGAAGGCAGAATAACTGTCAGCTATTTCAAACCTTTTTCTGCCGAGCTGCATCAATCAGCCACCCTCCCACTTTCTTAAAGGTACAGGCACACATTCCGTCACACATCAGACTTGCACTGTCTTTCACTCTTTTACTCTTTCTACTGCTACTACTACAGACATGTCTATCACACCTGTCTCACTAACCAACCGTCTAACTGATCGACCTGTGTAATTAACATACCTGTCTAACTGACTAACTGTCAAACTGGCTACTTGTCTATGTATCAGACCTGTCTAACTGACCAACTGTCTAACTGATTGACCTGTCTAACAGTCTGACCAGTCTAACTAATTACCTGTCTAACACACCTGTCTAACTAACCAACTGCCTGACTACCTGTCTAACTATTTTACACTTTTACTCTTTTGTTCACTCTTTATTTCATTATTTCACTTTCTTTATCTCTTGCTCTTTCTCAGTCTTTCTTTCACTCATTGCGATTTCTTTCACTTTTTCACTCTATCACTTTTCATTTTACTCTTTCACTCTTTCTGTCACTTTTACTTTCTTTCACTTTCATTCACTCTTATTCTTTCTTTCACTTCTTCACTCTTTCGTTCACTCTTTTGCACTTTTGTGTATAATGCCAGATTGTGGCCTGCTGAAGACATTTCAATTCTTTATGATTAATTAAATTGTCTACTTGTTCAAACTGAAGCAAGCACACTAATTTTCTTCAGAAAATTTAACCTTTTCTAGATGTAATTAATCTGGTGCTATTTAGTGGATAATGAGATGCCGCCGTGGGTTTTGTGCAGCTTCACTTCCCAGAGACTTGTTTCCCGTCTCCGTCAGAGCCTGACGGAGGAGAAGAAGGAGGGGAGGAGGTGGAGGTGCATACTGCAGCATGGTGGCTGGTGGTGTCAGTGTACAGATGGCTACGATGTTTAATACTCACCAACATTTACCTGCTCCGAGCAGGCTCTTCATCACTCGAATCAAGCGCTCCTGACATAGGTGCTTAAAGCAATCAACAGCAGAGAGGGTTGATGTCTTATGAGGCATACCTACTTACCTACCAACCAATCACGTAGGACATGTCAGATGTCAGTCATTTCTGAGGGAGGCAGAAGACGTTAAGTATGATTATGGTACACGGTTCCATATTTACCAGATTACTTGCAGGGAAGGCACCAATTCTACTAAAGCAAATATAATAGAAGTCTGAGCAACCAGCCAGCTCTCTGGAAAATATTTTCCAATCATGAGTGAAAATTAAACGCTGGACTAGATGGGCTGCTCCTGCTCGAGATGGAAATTGCCATGCCACCTGTGATATCGCATGATAAGGCATTGCTCTCAGATTTCACATAATTTAACTCCTTCACTCTAAAGGTAATATTGCAGGGGAGATGAATACGTTTTTACACACTCTTGAGTGTCAGAGCCTGAAAAATGTCACGCATAAACACCATGAGCACATGATCTTCCTCAACCCTTCACTATGTGTTTTATCGTCTGGCACTGGCTATATTACTACATCGCACTTTATAACCCTTTAAAACAGATCTGTGAACTGATCACGCCTGTGTAGTTAAATAAAAGATAGGATGTGTGTAGAACAGAAGCTAAGGCAGAGGGAGGTGCATAATATGATGAACATGTAAATTGATCTATCTCCTTCTTTGTTGAATAAAACATCTCTATCAACGCTGTCAAAGGAACAAACAGAGTGATAGGATGCTATCAATAGAGTTGTGGAAATAGAGTGATGAAGTGTATACACAAAAACTCAATGGAATTAAGCTACTAAACACAATTTACGTCTCAATCATGCTGGCTGACAACCCCAAGGAAATGAGCTGAGGACATGACTAAACAGAATCTGGGGATAAATCCTTTTTGTGAGCCACTCCGGTCACATTTTCTACTTATTTACTGCCAAGGGCTTTCATTATCAGCATTTGTGTACCGTGATAGATCTCACCTCTCTCTCTGTTTACCAATAGAGAGGTGACAAAGCTAAAGTCAACAATGCATTTGCACAAGCGGAGAATATAAAATATGCAAATGGGGTACAATGATGAAGGGTGATGAGTGGACGTTTCAACAACTGCGTCGACGAGGACTATAGCCGTGCTCTCGTTGGGGAGATGGATGGTTGACGCTGAGAGGTAGCGTGTGGGTGCTGGAGTCAAACATCATTACATCGGCCAAGCACCCCAGGTACGTGGTTAATGGCGGTTAAGAGAGCGGTTTCAACTGCTCAATGAGGCTCAAAACAAAAAAACACTCAACACACTGACGGCGATAATTCCACTGAACTACAATGTGAAGTGATCATCGTTTTGAAGCATTCGAATAAATCACTCAAACCATTGAGCTGAATTCAACTATATCATCACTGACTCAAGGTTCTCATTCGTTCCACATTATGGTGTTCAGAGATTCTAGAAATTGGTCATTGGTCCTTTCAAAGCTGATTTTCAATGTGGCTTCCGGTGATGATTAGCAACCAGAAAAGACTGAGATCAAGGCGGACCAAAAACATGCTCTACAGTTCCAATGTGAGTTCTACATTTATAGAAATAAGGGACTGGAGGAGGCTTACTAGTGTGGGATAATATTTTAGATAACATTGCTATTGACCACGACTCCAGACACGGCTCGTTTCCCCAAGACAACAATGCTGTTGGGAAACCCAGCCCAGGTGAAATGTGGCCTATGGCCGAGCTGGAGACTGATACAGGATGACACGGGCAGTGATTTGACCACGCTTGCTTTTGTTTAATAGACTCTGTGCGTCGCCTCAGCCTTGCAAAGGCAGCTTGCTGAAACCTGGGCACATTAATCAGTGTCACAACAGCAGAAGAGTTATGAATGAGCTAATGTGTACAGCCGGAGATGGGGGCCGCTGGGACGTGTGAGGACCTGCTGCTACCATGTTGTCCGAGACAGGGACGCTACTAATGGAAATAAAAGTGTTGCATGGGAATAAGGCCGTGATCACATATGATGCTTTTTTGAATGCGCCTGTGTCTAACTTTCAGTTAATTCCAATGGTTTGGTCGCGACAGGCACGCGTCTCTTCCAAACTATCATTTAATTCAACTGAATTGAATTGACAGTGCGTTTTGGAACATTTGAACTCAACGTTAGCCATGCTGCTCATCAAGTCAATGTCAGACAGAAAGATTAGCAGCTCCTGAAGGGAAGTAACCAGATTCCTGGTCAGTAATGTTTACATCCTCCATTTCCAAATGGGCTCCTCTTCTTCAGGGGTAAGAAGAACAGTCGCTAACTTTCTCTTGACCAATTTTATTTTCTGCGTTTCAACTCTTTGTTACTTCAGGTTAGCTAGCTAACAAAACATAGCTTGCAATTTGTTGTCAAATTGTCACAGTTGATAATGATGTAACCACAGAAATAGAATGGATAGAATGGTCATTGCCATTCAAATCTACTTTCCAGGACGGTCGGAGCGGCAGCCAATTTTATGTGTACGTCAAGTCGCTGAGGCAAGAGGTTTTGTCACTCCTGTCACCACTAGGTGGGGGTCTTTTACAAGTTACTGCTGTCTTTTTAATTAGGTCAAAATGTTTGACATCTTTGCACAGTTAGTAGAAGTGGTTATAGTTGAGTTACTCTCAGTCGATGTCCATTAGCTGTTTAAATGAACTTTAAATGAGCTGTTTCTTCTCCACTAAAGGTAGGCTAAGCTTTTTTTATTTGTTTTGCATTTAAGGGGTTACCAGCTAGGTTTGCTAATATGCAGATGAAGACTAGAAGAGCTAGCGAGAGAAGCGCAATCTTTGATAATGTTACGTTAACCTCATCACAAACACCTGCTGAGTATTGACAGTTGGCTAAGCACGTGCAACAGACACACAGATTCAAATGTTCACACTTATTTTATTCTCCTTTTACACTTCAGCCACAGCACAACACATCTGCACAGCTCTCAAGCAAGTGAGACAGACATTACAGCCTTGCTGCCCTTACTTGCGTTAGCAATTAACCCTTAAAATTCCATAATCGCCATTTTGTACTGTATTAGCTAAATGACCAAGGCAAACAGTGGAATTGTTAAGGTTGGGGACTGGGAGGACCCAAACACAGCAAACAGAGTCAATTATAAAAATAGATATTTATTGTAGGGGTTAGGAAGGCAGAGAATAATGTCAGGGGTTCTTGCTGGAGAGGACGGAGGTTAATGGAGGAGGTTAAGTCCGTGGAAGTGGAGAACGGGAGCAGGGCATGAGCGTGGCAGGCTGGAAGGTCACAGAGGTGGGGGAAAGATGGCAAACACACAATGGCTGGGGCGGGCAGGCAGGCAGGCAGGCAGGCAGGCAGGCAGGCAGGCAGGCAGGCAGGCA
>OMOT01070860.1:0-11091 GCA_900312575.1 Acanthochaenus luetkenii | reverse complement strand
ATGTAGAAGAGTGAAAGGATGGATGCAAGATCTCAGAGCTGTTAGATTATTACTGCCAATCGCAGTAAAGGTTTAATGAGAAATCGACATGAAATAAGAATCGTACGTACGGGTCTCTTCCAAACAGCAGTAAGGAAGAGGACACCCTGTATTGACAGGACAGGGTTTATATAGAAAAAACAGTTGACATCTATTGGCTGACTATAGATGGAGGCCTCTTATTGGTGCATGGGTGCTGACGTCATTTGTTGGACGTGTTCTGCAAGGGTCTGATGTTCTGCAAGGGTCTGGATGTTCTATAGATAAAGAGAACACTGACTGGGACATAGATATGATGTTCTCTTACACAGAAGAAAAACTTACTGGGTCATGAATATGTTTTTCTTATCTTACTCAGTGGAACCTACTCAGCACATGGTATGTTTAACAGTTTGTGGTAATAAGTAAGTGGAATGTAATTCAAATATGTCACAGTTGTAGAAATCATTGGAAACTCAAGACTGCCATGATATACATGTTCTTTACAAGTGTATGTATACTTTTGACCACAACTGTACTTACCCATCATCACAGCAGAACAGGGGAAGTTGGTAGCATATTGGAGAGGTTCTCTATCTATGCAGTGACGTTTTTCTCCAATGCTGATAAGGCCAGTGTCAATCAAAATTAAGATATTTATTAAGATTCTATTTAATTTGATTATGCTCTTTAATCCTTAACCCTCTTAAAGTTAATCTAATTTGAGACTGATCTAGCAGCTCAGTGTGCTACTAGCGTTCCAGTTTGATAACAAGGTTTTGTGTGACTGTTTCAATCAGTCAATAAATTGGTATGACTTGGAATTTGTTTTTCCACTCAAGCATGCCTCAGCACTAAACAGTTGAGAACCATTGCCTCATGTAGTATATGATTAAAGAAAAGTGTCACCTGAACGAGTATTATCTTTATTGGCCATAATGTATAATGGGGGCGGCAGTAGCTCAGGAGGTAGAGTTCCCGCCCTGCAACCGCAAGGTCGGCGGTTCGAGTCCAGCTCCTCCCGGGGATACATCTGTCGTAGTGTCCTTGAGCAAGACACCTAACCCAAAAAAATCGCTCCCCGGGCGCCGTAAGGGCAGCCCTCTGCTCCGGCCCCCCCAGCATGTGTGTGTTGTGCAATTACTTGTGTGTATCCGGGGGGGATGTGTAATGGGTTAAATGCAGAGAATAATTTCACTAGGTGTGTGCGGTGCTCTGCATGTGTGTGACAATAAATGATAAATTATTCAACTTACAGGTACATTTTAGACCCGGTATTGTTTTTCACAATTCAAAATAAATGTTTCATGCTTGAAGTGGATTTGCTTTAGATTAATACTATTTGGGAAATATCTGTTTTTTTGTTCTTGTAGGGATCAGAATTAGTATTGAGCTAAATAAATTCAACAAATGACAGTGGGGCTTTTTCTTAGAAAGACGTAGGACTACTTATAGAAATATAAGGCAGGATTGTTTGAACCTAAGACTGGTAAGACAAGAGGCCATTGCACACTTAAGACATACACATTCTCAAGCACCCATCCTATATATGTGCTTAACTGAAGTAACGTTATCCCTCTGAGAACTGCTTTCTTTAGAGCTTGTAATCTTTTGTTTGATGTGTAGATGAGAAAAGGCAGAGAAAGGGGCTCCCAGCAATCCTAACTAGCACCTCATTAGCACCATAAACCACTGACCTCAGTTCAAGTTCAAGTGACCAGGCAGGGTGAGGGTCATCACCCTGATTAGATGAGGTTGGATGAGGGGAGGGGATTGAATACAACTGAAAGACGAGGGAAATAAAATAGGGAGGAGGGAACGCAATACATTATACATTTCCCTGGCAGTAATTCTGTTTCATTATTAATTGTGTTAATGTGGCATAATAACATTGATTTCCTCTGACACCTTTATACTGATCAATTCAGACCACCATGTTTAGAAAATTAGGGTTTAGATTGGACAGGCGAGATCTACGCCCTTATCACGTGAGCTCATGTTACACCAGCAGCAGCCAACTTCTGTTCTCTGCACCTCATTTTGCTTACTGTAAAGTGCTCACCTCACTCAGTGATGCTGACCTGGGTATAGCAAGTAAACCCTGATGTAGAATGTTCCTTTAAGAGCTGGGGAGAGTTTATTTGAAATAATTGGGGAAATGGGTTGTTAATGGCTGTTATTAATCTCTGGCACATGTCAGTGATTACCAGAGTTACAGCAACGACACCCAATAAATACATTTGCTCTTTTTCATGCCGTGATTACATTTAAATGCCCTTGCCGTGTAGCTAGTCTGACCCTCTGTCCATCACAGCAACATTAACAGTAAATTCTCGCCCTCTCTTTGTCTCGTGCTCAATCCAAGTCCCATCGAGCTTGTTCTATTATGGTTCTCATTAGGGGCGGCAGTAGCTCAGGAGGTAGAGCTCCCGTCCCGCAACCGCAAGGTCGGCGGTTCGAGTCCAGCTCCTCCCGGGGATAAATCTGTCGTAGTGTCCTTGAGCAAGACACCTAACCCCAAAGACATCTGCTCCCCGGGTGCCATAATGGCAGCCCTCTGCTCCGGGCCCCCCTAGCATGTGTGTGTTGTGCAATTACTTGTGTGTATCCGGGGGGGATCCGTGATGGGTTAAATGCAGAGAATAATTTCACTAAGTGTGTGCGGTGCTCTGTGCATGTGTGTGACAATAAAGGATAAATGATAAATTATTATAATAAATTATTACCTGTGTGTGTCTGTTTATCTTCCCTTCTCTCCCTCTCTGTCTCTCTGTCCCCCTCTATCTCATTTTCAGATCTGGGCCTGGATCAGTTCATGGTGAAGCGCTATGATGGGAAGGTAAGAAGTGGGTGTGTGGGTGGTGAGGCAGGCAAGGGATCAATAGTGGTTACCTAGCTATTGTGGAGGCTAACTGAATAACAGCAACAGGCACTTTTATAATCGAGTTTCATAAATGCTTCATCCCCAGCTCAGAAATTCAATGAAAGCTAACCCTTGTAGGATTTCTTTATAGATATAATTGAAATTAAATATCATAATGACCATTGGTGCTATGTTGCATTTCCCCAGTAAGCTGCATTCTAATAGTGTGTTATTATAGGTTATTTCTTCTTCCCATTGGATAACTGACCAGTCTACCAGAGGAGGTTTATCTCTGAGAATGGCTGGGAATCAAGCTTGTGGATTTCCAAAATGAACCAATTGAAAACTCTTAAGCATATCACTGGGGCTACTATTTGTGATGAGAGATTTATTAATGAGAAAATCCAACTTAGCATCTAACTTTAGCTCTATACCATCTTCATCTATTCCTTAACTCTGTTTACTCTCTTTCTGTCAGCTTTTCTCACGGGATATTGGATCGATAAAACTGCAGTGTATACAGTGAGCTCAAAGTATATGGACAGCAGTGTTGCAAGTTATTTGGAAAAAACCCCGAATACATTATATATATATATATATATATATACACACACACACACACACACACACACACACACACACACACACACACCGAAAAAACCCCGAATACATTATATATATATATATACGTGGGATGCATGTTACTTTTCAATCAGATTATTACATTATTCTATAATATACGTTTCTGCCATTAAGTCAACACATGGTTAGTTTTATTTTCAATTATCTTTTACAAAATTGACCAAAGAAGGTTTTTCATCCCTTAAGCTAGGTACACATTACAGAAGTTCTAGTTGGAGAGTATGTCACATTTAATGACAGTCATTGCAGTTTCTGAGTCTGGCCGCAGCCCGGCCCTATGACTGGCGACAATTTTGTCATAAGAGTCACAGGAGCTGCTAGCGATAAAATTGAGTCACTGGGGTGTCTCACTAGTCGACTGCCGTTCACGGGTGTGCGTTATGATTTTCCTAAACCTCTTAGGATTATGCAAATGAAGGCTATGACTGAAAATCCTAGGGAATGTCTCCTAGTATGTCCTTATCTTGCCTCAAAGTATTGAGCTGATTTCCGTACAGAAAATATTAAGCAGAATGACATTGTAGCTACAATTCTTATTTGGCAAATATGCTTTATAACACCAGGAATACAGTTACAGTATAATTTGTTAATAACTTGGATTTTAAAATGTGTGTACACACAGATGGTAAAGTTAATTTCAGTGAAATAGTGCGGGAATAAGTTAATAACTGTCAGTTGTTAAATTGAAAACAGCAAATATCAGACATTGTTAACTGATTAAAGAAAAGAAATCCATGTTCCATGTCATTTCACAGATCAACTCATATGACCACAGGCTCACCATAACCCAGTCAATATGTGAGAGTGCCTTTTGGTTTTTCTGTGGCATTTGTCATTTAATTGCAGCATTAGTGTTCTGAAAAATCTGATGTTTTGCTCATTGAAATTACACTCTGGGAGACCAAACTATTAAAGCATCATTAAAGTTTGGTAGAGGTTTGGGTTGTGTAGTTACCCATGATGTGACTCCAAATGTTGGGGAGATATCTTCAATAGTTGATCTGTAGATTAAAACTCCATAATCCAAAATATACATTGACTTGCATTGCACGGTGAAACGGGTGTCAAAGTCACACTTTTAGCACACAAACGAATGCAAGCCCTCGAAGGCAAGCTCAGAAAGTTCACTTGAGCTATCAGGGTAATGGAACTAAGATGGTGGAGGGGATTCCCCCCCGAGTAAAAATGATGCACCGATAGTTTTATGTACATTCACTTTCCTTAAAAGTTCCTTAACAGTCCACCACCATTGACAACCACTGTTCCGTAGTTGTCAAGAAAGTGCATTGCCTATTTGGAATTCTTGTTATAGCATCAGAACAAAACCTACATGCTGATGGTGAAGACGGTCCAGGGGGCAAGTCATGTGGAACATTGACAGCTAGTGAAGTAACACCACATATAGGTGGATTGAAAAATGTAATTATACCGGAGTGAAGTATTGCTTTAAACTTAAAGCTGGAATCCTATAACCATTTGCCCTCAATGGCAAAGCATTCAGTGAGTTCAGAGAGGCAGCAGCTCCACTTTTAATCATTAAGAGGGACATGTACAAAGTGGGCCTGCCCAGTGCATAATGACCTATTTAAAGGCAATAACAGCAGGTGAACCTTGGACAGGCTAGGCCCTCCATGGCTACAATTTGACTTGTAGGAGTACAGTCTCTGTACTCTACAATAATGGCGCTTCTCTGTTCACAGTAAGGAAGATAGAAGCATCACTATAAGTCACTTACATCATTATTTCCACTTCTCCTTTCCCTCCTATTGATTTTCACAATTCCTGTTCTTTCACTGATCCCAGGGAGCTTCATCTCGCCCCCAGCAGCCAACCACCCACACTCATTTAGTATTAGCCTATCATCCCTCTGTTTGTTATAGTAGTTTCTAACCTCTATAAGATCCGTCAGCCCCCAGGCTTGTATGATGATGAATAACTGTACCCTGTCTCCATGTCATGGACAACTAAAACACTGACAGAAGCAGAAGTGAGAACATGGTCCATTTCTCTGTCACAACTTCCCTCTTTTCCTCCCTCCTCCACTCCCTCTGAAATTCATATGCGAGTGATTTAACTTAAGCTAATACGTTTTATTGGAGAGTCCCCAGAACTTTGATCTGTCCACAATTCAAAAGCATATTAAGTTTGGGCTATACATTGATTGAGGTTGAATATGAAGTTGTGTGGTGGTCACCCCCTGCCTAAAATTGAAATGGAACACTCCTTGTCTGCTCATGTAAATGTCATCCATATCTCAAGGCTTTATGTCCTTTATTTGCCTGGCAAATCTCAGTACACATGGGTTTTCTCTGAGATTTCCCTGCGGTGGCCAGCGTGGCGTGAGAACCTCCCTCTCTCTCAGGATCTGCCCTCCCCTCCTCCCCTCTTTGCCCTGACTTTCAGCCTGCGCCCGATTGGCTTGATAGTCACCTCTGGCTTTCTGCGGGAGATAAAAACCCTCAGTGCCCCCTCTCTCCAAGAAGCCATGAAATGTAGTCTACATGAACAAACACTGCAATGAATCAGTCCAACACGAAATTGCTGCACCATGAATGTTGGAGCGACATCTGCAGTGAGTGTATGTAAATGAAGAGGTTCAGCAGAGGGTGTGGTGAAGTGCAAGTGGAGCTTTTCAGCTGGGATGGAGGCTATGGTAGATGGCACAGAGAAATGCAATATTAGAATGCTGCCCATGAGAGCTTTCTTCATCTCTGCGTGTCACTCCATGGTTTTATTTAGATATAGCCGAGCCAATGAAGATTTTTTTGTTACATACTGTTTCACCGCAGTTCACCAGTGGAATGTGCAAAAGTGTACGTGTTATAGGTTCGTGTTTAACAACGTTTTGTTCATATTGACTCACCATTTTTGATATATTTGCATGTTTTCCTGTCTTGGGGAAAACACCTACACTCTATATTTTAAATGGGATCTCTATTTGCTAAACCAACGTGTTTCAACACACCTCTCTCCTCTGTTACTTCACACCATCTATCAGCTTTTCTACTCCTACCCATAACGTGTGGGCATACTTTCAGTTGCCGTAATGTAATGTTGATGTAACTTGTTAATGTTAACTGTTTATTCTCTTGTGCTCTTAGCAACCATCCTCTTTCCTTCACATAACAAGTAATCCCTCCATTTTCTCTCTTTTCCCTTCCCCATGAATAATCATCCTCAACTCCCTGTCTCCCAAAATCCCTCCCCAACCATTCCTCCTCACTGATCCCCGTTCTCCACCCATGAACTCCCCATCCCTCCTCCTCCTTCTCTCCCCTCCCGTCTGTTTCCCTCCCTTTCATCCCCTCCCCGTTCTGCCCCTCCCTCTCCGCAGGACTTCTGGCAGGTATGGGGCGTGTGCCGAGCAGCATGTGTGCGCCTGAATGACAAACTGCACTTTGTTTTCACGACCTACTCCCTCCCCCCCTTCCTTCCTCCTTCCCTCTCTCTCTCTATTACTCACTCTCTCTCGCCTTCTCTCTATTACTCTCTCTCTCTCTGTCTCTCGTCCCTGGTAATGTGAAGTGCATATCTATTCACAGTTGTTAGTCCGGGGGAACAGCTAAGACGGTTTTTTCTGTTTTTATTGCATCTCAGCTTCAGCAAATGGTTAACCAGAACCTTGGCCTGACAACCACAGTACACTGGATGGAACCCTAGACAAATTGTGCATTACACGTGTATACATTTCACCACAAAATCAGTGGATTGGTAATAAAATCTTCTTGAACCTACAGTATATCCAGCTACTCTCTTGTAGTGGTATGTTGGTATTGTATGCAGCAGAAAGGAGGAAGTTGAATAGTATAATTAAGGAAGGAGTATACAGTACCAGCACTATAGTGAGTGCATTGTGGGAAGTTATAGTATAGATATATAGTATAGATATATAGTACAGGTTTATAGAAGTATATATAACTGAGCCTTGACCTATAAGCTTCATGCGTTAGATGAGTTCACAAGTATGAAGGCCTGCGTCAGTCAGGATGACTTGGAGGCATATCAAGAGCAGTAAGGGGCCGGTTATAACCTGATCACCTTGTACCCACTGGGAGAGGCAGAAACTGAAGTAGCCATTGTGTTCATTTGTATAGAATATGCAGACTCACAAACTATTGGCATGTGTTGGAGACCTCCCCAGTGCCCTTTGTGTGGCGTGATGGAGGCAGCTGCATGCCATACCCTCCCTGCTGAATTATTGAAAGTGAAAACGTTCCCTTTTTCCTCTACAGGGATGATTAAACACTGCTGCAGCACTGCTACATTATTTACAGACGCGTCAGACTGGTCAATGCCCCAAAGTAAGGTTCACATACATCTATACACCAATTGCTAGAAGAATGAGCAAATGTCAAGTCTTGCAAAGCTGAGATGCAAAGAGCAGCTATACTGGGTCATTGATAAGGAACTTATCTCTATCACTGCCAAATGATAGGCGTGCTGTTCCCCCGTATTCCCTCTCTGCCTTGCTTTACTCCTTTTCCTCATCCTTTCATCATTTATGAACTATGAGCTCTAGCCTTTTCCCATGCTTTGGCGCTGTAGCTCTTTCCCAGCATGCACTGCTCAATGCCTGTGTGTGACGGAGAGAAAGTAGTTGTAGGTGGCGCCCCTCTTTGTGCATGGTGGCATCACAGGGTGGCCTGGACCCAGGAAATGGCTCCGTTAGCTAGTGGTGAAGCTGCATTGATGTGCTTGATAGCCTTCACAAATCCATTTTCTGGATTGTCTGGACATCAGTGCTGCATGACTTCTGTAGAGCATGGTTTACAACGTTCGAGAGCAGGACCTACACTCTGTCTAAATTGCAACCAACCTCTTCCTACAAAGCCGTGGCCTTTCCTCTGTGTAGTGCCACAGCCTCTACTCTGCCACATGACCTGCTGCGACTGAGTGGGGACGCCTGTCGCTCACAGGGAATGCTGAGGGGGCTGCTGCAATGGAAACAAGCCTCTTGTCTTATCACACCAACCGTTGTGTTCACTCCTTCTGTTTTAGCAGGAAGCTTCCAAGGGCAGCTGTTTGGACTGTCGCTGCACTATTTCTCTATCTTTATACACCATCTCTGTTTCTCTCATACTTATCCTTCTCGCTCCCTCTGTTTGTGTCTATAAAAGCACGCACGCACACACGAGCGCGCACACACACACACACACAACCACACTACCTCTCTCTTTCTCTCGCTCTTTTACTTTCCTTCTAATCCAGTAGAAGTTGGGGCATCTTAAATCTCTATCCTACCGAAGCCAAATAACATATACTGGCACTTGACTTGTATGACAGTATGTTAGAAAGTTTGTTGTGTCTTTTGTGTGATAGTGTATTGTCATCTACTTTTTTTCTTATCCCTCGCTTCCCTCTCACCCTCTTCCCTGTTGTCCGGGTTTCTGCAGCTGCAGTGTTGAACAGGGCAACAGATGTAATCATTAACAGAACACTGCAGCCAGTACAGTAGCATTAAAGAGAGCCAATATTTCACTCGTAATTGAGCAGCAGAATTGATGCCACACAAAACTGCAGGAGAGAGTGATGGGTGGCATACGATGTGAGAAGATAGCAGTATAATGTGTTGAATTAAGTCTGATCCCATACACAGTGGCGTTTGAGCAGCTGTCTGTTTTCCATTGTTATGACTTGAAGACATTGTCTGGTTGCCATTGAAATGTCTGCCTTCTCATCAGCACAGCTGTGAGATAATTGAACCCATCAAGGCAACGATGCCATGTGGAGATAAGGTATTAAAGCTGTCATCATTTGTTGAGAATTGTCTACAGTCAGTAGGTAGGTGATAGAAGCTTTGTATATAGGAAGTCATTATTGTCTCAAGCAAATACTTCCTAATGCGATTCTGAAGCCAACAATGAAATGTGCACACTGTGTGCATCCTAATGGCCTTTTTATATAGCCTGAGTTTCCAAGCATTTGACTTTGAGATGGTGTGCTTGGAAAGTGTTTCTAAGCCACTCGTGTGAAATGAGCAGAGAGAGATTTGGCCCTTTTGCATGCAAGCCACTGGCTGTGCTCTGCTTGAATGAGTCTCGTTTGTTGGACTCTTCGAGCTTGGGCTAGTTGAAGTTTGCCGTGCGTGAGAGAGAGAGCAGTGCGTTGGACTGCCCTGCCCCCAGCTCTGTCAGCACTGCATTTCTGCCTCAGCTCCCAGGGTAGTAATGGCTGTGCAACTTGTCATCTGGACACAGGTCACAGAGTTGGCTATAGCGTAACTGACACATCCAGACATATACACACACAAACAGGCTCAAGCATAGATTTAAAAACCAAGTGTGCTCCCATACAGAGTACACACTCACAGAAGATGCGCTAGTTGTTAATTAACTTAAGTGCTGCACCAATAAGGATTACAGTCATTTACAGTCTATTAGTGCTTAGGACAAAAATCTATGATGAGTGTTAAATACTAATGTGGTGATGGTTGGGATCCTTTTAGTGATTGCAGCACTACGTCCTCTGGGTTGATGAATCGAAACAGAGGAGACGCAGACCTAGAAACTGTCTATCTGAGGGAGTAAGCAACCTAACTGGTATCCCTCAGTAGATCAATGTTCTTTACCATTTACCAGAGTTATATGTTCTCCCTGGCTTCTCTGCTGGAGCGCCCAACTGTGCACAACTTCAATTGGAGCTTGAGGCCTACACCGGTCATGTAGGACAGAGAAAGATGGATGAATGGGAGGGTAAGCCGTGTTCTTACACGGATACCCCAGAGCCACACACTCCATGGAACAGGCTGCAGAGCCTAGAGGAAACCCACAGCACAGCTTGACATACACAGGCTCACACCGCCATGCTTGTGTGTGTGTGTGTGTGTGTGCCTGAGAGAGTGCAGAACGTTTCATCATGCATGTGTTGGAGAGATGCACGATATAGCTCAGGCATGGGCAACCATGTGCCATGGAGGGCCGAGAGTCTGCAGGTTTTCATTCCAACCAAACACTACACCGGGTGATTTCACTGATTAGCTCCTCCCCTCTGGTTGAAGGTGTTTTAATCAGTGAAATCACCTGGTGTAGTCTTTGGTTAGAATGTAAACCTGCATACTCTCGGCCCTCCATGGCACATGGTTGCCTATGTCTGATGAGCACATTGATATGTGTATGTGAGAGAAAGGGTGAGATGTTTTGTCAGGGCTGTGTGGACTGCTCTGCACTGGGACCAGGGCTCGAAATTAACTTTTTCACTTGGTAGCACTGGTGCTCCCAACTTCAAAAGTTAGGAGCACCAGCCAAAAGTTAGGAGCACCAGCCAAAAATTGGTAGCACCATATGTCAAAAAAATTTTTACATCAAAAACAACATAACAGTACGGCTTACAAGTAACAAAAAACAGTGAAAGTAGCCTTCAAAACGCATGATAGGCCACAACTGGGGCTTTATGCAATATCCTGGCTCTCTGTCCCTCTTCCATCCATCTCTTCACTGAGACCGAGGTGTCCAACGTCTCCAGAGGAGGATCCTCTACACTGATTCAAATCAGGTCTTCAACCGTGTTGGGGTTTAATGCAGATCTGATGTCCGACTTGATGCGCTTCAGTGTGGAGAACCCCGTCTCAC
>OMOT01070783.1:0-14787 GCA_900312575.1 Acanthochaenus luetkenii | reverse complement strand
TGTCTGGGTATAGCCAGTATCAGAGGTGGAGATAGGGCTCTCTCTATGTCTTCTTCTCTCTATATTCAAATTAAAGATGCGATGTGTAATATTTTTATGCAATATATCATTATCAAACTATTTGTGATACCTTGGTATAATCACCATAAACAAATGAGACCGTGGTCGAGGCCATTGTTAGCATTTATCTCACGCCAGTGGTATTGTTAGTGCCAGTGTTTCTCAAAATTAAGACCACATTTCCCATAAATCATGTTGCTTCATGTCGCTAAGAGGCTGTTACTACTTGTCCCACGCTCCCTGGCGTCACTTTACTAAAGAAGATAAACATGTTGGAAAGTTATTTTTCAACAGCCCTTACAGTGCTTCCACCATCTGCCATTGCGAAAAAAGCTTTAGCTCCGTTTACACTGGAAGAACAGCGCCCTCTTCCCTTTTAATGTCGTAAAGCCATCCAGTAGATTTCCAGCCAAATTTGGTAATGGTCTTGTTTGTTTACAGTAATAATATGAACGCCTAAAAATTGATTTGGTAATTATTTATTGATGTTAAAGTGCTGCATGTAGCACCTTTTAATTATGTGCAATTCAACGGGATTTATTGTTACGTTTCTGTGATTGAAACCACGTAAATGGGTCACCTTTTCTAACCTGGAATCTCTTAAAACCCATAACAACAAGAAAAGGTTGTTATGGGTTTTAAGTGTGTTGTATGTTGCTATGCGTTGTGTGTTAATGTATGTGGCTCTCACCATGTGTGTTTGTGGTACACTATAGCTCATTTAATCACACATTGAGAGTTTCTTGGTTCCTGCACATATATATGTATGTCTGAGTGCATCAGTATGTTTCTATGTTTCTCTCACAGTATTTTCACTGAAGAGTGCTAAGTAGTGACCAGACTCAGACAAAAATACATCTGAATATTTTAACAAGTTGAGGAGCATTTGATTTAACTTGCCATAAAATGGACACATCATTTGTAAAACAATATCAAGCATTTAATTTAAAGTATTCAAAATGCATTAAAAGGACATTTTGACCAGGTCTGTTTTTGACAGGCCCATATATGTGAAAACGGGGATCCAATATCCTCTACAATTGTTTCAAAAAGAAGCCTATTGGCTATGGAGTAAAACTAAAGATTGGTAACAGGCTATTGGCTGTTCATAATAGAAAATTAAAAACATTGATATTTGACCCCATGGCCTGCAGCAGCATGAGAAGTTGGCTGAAATGCCGGTCGGTCACTGTTGAGTCATGATCAACCGTTTTTTGGATTGCTGTTGAAGACTCTCATGTCCAATGAGCACCCCAAAAATGTAAGTACCGTATGTGAGAAGCAAAGTAGCACTGTAACCTCCTCAACTGAATCAGGATCTAGCATTTGTTGTATACAGTAGACATGTAGCATATGCTTTTTGGACAACAGTAAAATAATTAATTTCACAAAATGAATTATCTTCATACATCTTACCTGTGTGTGTATGCCTGTATGTGTGTGTGTGTGCATGCATTTGTCTATGTCTGTGAGCCTGCAGTGTTTGACAGTGACAAGGTAGCAGAGGTTGAGAGGTTTATCTGTGCTGTTCCAGTAACTCTTAAAGCAGTGGCAGCATTACAGGCAGTTAGCATCGATAATTAGCTCACTATATCAGCAGTCAATATGCTCCCCATTGATTTAGGAGGTCATAACCAAGCGCCCCGTGACTGCCTGCCTTGCTGACAGGCCTCCAACGGGCAAATAAATCATCCAAAGTCCAGGACGTGAATACGATACAAGCATGCACACACAGGAACACACATTGTCAAACACACATGCATGCAGGCAAACACACAATCACATCCACAATCACAGAAGCACTATTGTTATAAGCTCACTAAAACATATGTCGGTACAGTGTTCTGCAGCTTGTGAGGTTTTACCCCAACCAGAAGGCCTGTGAAGGCCCAGTGGGGCCATACGTAGATATTTTAGCACTATGCCATTTTTGTTGCATTGTTTTGTTGGAAGCCCCAGTGGCAGCAAGAGATAACTGTTTTGATATTGAGGGAATCCTGTAATGTGATGTCAGTACACTGCACACAGCATGCTCATGTTTACTAAACCGTCCAGTATGTGATGCTTTATACCAAATGATAGCAAAAGGATGAGAGAAGCAAGATATCTAACATTTTCATGAAAAGTGGAACAAATGTTTTCTCTAGCCAGAGTTTCGTATTTTGCTCTTATGTTTCAATTTGTTTCAAGATTTCCTGCCAATGTCCATACCCAATACCAGAATTTTATTTAGGCAAGTAGTAGTTTAGGCAAATCTACTGTACAGCGTCTCAATTACAAGGGATGGGATGCTCTTCTGTAGAGCCACTTGGTGATTTAGGCTTAAAAGATGGTTGTATTTTTACATATGAATCTTGCCTAATGCAGCTTTAACCCCTACCTCCTCTAGGGGTGCCACCTAGCTGGCTAGTCCTGCATCCCGGCCAGAAGGCGATCCCAGAAGGGATTCATAAATAATTGCAAATTTAGGCATGACAACATGTTTGCTTATACAGTCTCCATCACTATTATTTTCATAACTTCTCTAGGTTGAGTCATGTTTTTTTTTCTCCAGCTGGCTGAACAAACGCAATACGCAATCAAGCAGAGCTATATGAAGTCCCGCAAAATTCATCTCTCATTCTCTGTCACGGCATCTAAACCAACAGCCGAGGGCGAGCATATATATAAAAAATACACTAATGAATTCACTCATGACACTCGGAGCGTGGGGGTATAAAAGTTGCATGCTGAATTTAAAAAAAAAAGTATCTTACTCTGAAAGCAAATTTCATTGCCCACTGGATCGTGAACAATTATTCCAGTCTTGAGGGATGCAGGGTGTAAAAAAGCAGCCATTTAAGACGATGTGGAGGTTGTTGTGTAGGAATAAGAGGTGGTGTCATGTTATAGTGATACGGGGAAGAGAACAAGATAACCTTGACTGACTGAGCAGACAACGCTAGGTGTTATCACCTCCGGTCAGAGACATGAAGGGTGAGGCAGAGAGAGAGAGAGAGAGAGAGAGAGAGAGAGAGAGAGAGAGAGAGAAAGGCAGGATGGCAGGGAAAGAGAGAGAGGGGGGAAGAAGGGAGAGAGGAGATGGATGAATGGAGGGTTGGAGAGAGAGTAGGGAAAGAGTGAAGGAGTGGCCTAAAAGCAATAACACTGAAAAGACTGGACAAAACATAATTTAATTTAATTAACATGGAGAGGCATTTTTCTTTCCATACTTGTTGCATTTTGTGTTTCCTTCTCTTGCGCTCAACATCGATTTGAGGCGCTGACAAGCTCTACTACAGGAGGATGTCAAGACTGGATCAGGAGGCAAGAGATTATAAAATCTTGAGATCATCTGTTTAACCGCCACAAAGTAGTAGGGAAAAGAGATTTGAATCTCAATGAGTTATTTACCTGGTTAAATAAAGGAAATTGAATTGAATTCAGTAGACTGCACAATCTTGAAAATCAACCGTGATGCCAAATTGTGGCTAAAAGTCATGTTGTGTGGCCCTCATCCTGACTTTGTGCATGCAAGGCTGTTGACCAGAGAAACACCGCGACTTTGTGCATGCAAGGCTGTTGACCAGAGAAACACCGCAAAGTTGAGCGGAGCACAGCAAACATTTTGGAAACATCTCCCTGAAGATTGTCTGGGTGTCTTGGGTTTCTCAGCACCCAAGTCTCCGTGCTCTTTGACCCCTTCAGTCTTTCTTTTCAATCTATTACCTGAGCTCAGCATAAAAAGTCATGAGAAGATAACTAAGGGTAGACACAGGCCTTGGAATTCACTACCATCTTTATACAGGCAGTATATCTTCCCGGGCAGACTGAATCTGCTATGCACCAGAGACTCTCCCATTAAAAGCTTTGAATATCCTCTAGCGATCCCTCTAGCTGCTTTGATCCAATTAGGTTGATGCTTAGTATCTAAAATAATACAACCCACTGAAAATAATATAGGCACACAAGCACTTTGATCAGTACAAGTACAAATGAATATCGATACTCCAGTTAATCAAGCCGAAGTGGAGACAAAATGGTTTTAACTTCAAAGCGCAAGCGGCCTCGGCAGAATACAGATAAATTGGGTAAATTACATTTCCGCAAGTTTTGCAGAGGTCCAAAAAGATTGTCAGAACAGTAATGGGGGTGGCCTAGGTCAAATATCTACATTCCACCCCAAAGTCTATACCCATTTATATGAAATTCACAATATTACACACATGCACACAAATACACACATACAGAATGAAAATCAGGTCACTAATGCCGATTAATTTATTATTCAAGGGATCTGTAGCGTTAAATTAGCAGTAGGCAAACATTTTCATTAGGAATCCGGGAGGCTTCATCAACCTCTCCACAGTTGTGTTCGACTGAAAACAAACTGACAAGAAACATCAAGAGGAAAACAGACCCTCCTCCAAACTCATGGGACATCAGAAACAGAGTCTCCCCAAAAAGCTGATACGGCAAAATGTGGCAAAGGAGTTGTTTTCTCAGTGTGCGGAATAAAACAATATGTCTTTGAGGAGTGAGATTTAAACGTTGACAAAGTAAAGTGAGAGATTTGTCGTCTTTATCTGGCTTGGAGGTTTCTGAAGGAGCCACATCCAGCCAGAGATAGATTGGCTTTCAGGCCCCTGGGCACGTAGCCTGAAGACATGGTATTAATACAAGCCCAGCTCTGACAGCCTCTTTATCAACATGGAGGGCTTTTTCGACACCATGGATTATTCTTTTGACTCTGGCAAATACAACATGTAGGACTTTTTCCAACTCTTGTGACAACATGATGGATTACTTTAACATCAACCTATTTCTATTTCTCAAATAACACAAATACTACAGCTATATCCTCTAGTTTGTTAGTATTTGGTAAGCAGAGGTCTCTAGATGGTTAATCACTTCGATGATATTTGAGTTTTATTTAATGTAAACAATTATTTAGTGAGGGTATTTTGCATATTTTGTGAGTGTCCCTTTTTTTCCAATGGAGGAAACAACATTTGTGAAATTCCCTCCCTTACATTTTACTCACTGTCTTTGATGAAAATAACACTTGTTTTATATCTAGTTTTCTCACAACAGATTAGCATGTCCTTAATTTAGCACACCCCCTTATCCGTACCATCTCTAGTCGGTCCATGTTTGTCTGCTAAGTTCAGGGTGCACTCAATTTGTCCAAGTCGTACGATCAAATCTGATCTTATTGTGGGTGTACGCTCATTTCACTGCAAAAGTCGATATTGATAAATTCCATCTTTGTCATAGCCCTAAAATCAATCTTACATCTGCTCGGAAAATGTGTATGCTCATTTCAAAGAACTCTATATTTGTGTTGCGCATGGAAAACTATTGGAATTACTAGCATTATAGGCTGCCACAGCAGGTTCAATATCAGACTATTTCTTTCTGACCTGAGAATTAATATGGTAAGGATAGGAAATGGGCTTGTTAGAGCTTAGTTTGGAGAACTAGACATTTGTAATTTTATAGACAAACCTCCTGGAGTGTCCATTTCTAATTTGAAGCACTGCTGACACACAACACAATTGCTTGCCAAATGTTGTTTTTTATGACAGCCTTTAAATACTCTTGACGGCATTTATTTTTTTACATTTTCCTCTGTACATTTCTGCTTCTTGGATATTTTGCTATGCTCCAGTCTGTATAATTTTGGGGGTGTCATCGTAATTCCATATAGTTCTCATTCCACAACTGCCTCTGATTTATTAATTTACAATGTAATTTGCGCTAATTTTGAGTCAGAGGTGGCAAGTGTCTTAGGATCATTTCCACAGTAGATTCTGCGTTGATGAATGAGGGCCATTATTACTAAAATTGTTCCTAGTGTGCCACTGTTAAAACAACCATCTCAACTGAGAGTTGCCATGTCAGGTTGGTCAGTTTATGCAGACGGTATCATGATGAACAGCCTGGTTTCTACAGCAGGGTAAAATGGGGCTTGCAAAGGATAGCTCATAATATATACATTCATATTTTTAAATAAGTACTCTTTCCAGCAGTGTGCCGCTTCACATTCGCATAGTAACACTCATTCACACCTAGGAGCTGCCCAGTACAACCACAGGCTTCCACTGATGGCCACTTTGCAGCTCCACTTGTGTATTTGGGAGTTCAGTGCCTTGCTCAAGGGCACATCAGCAGTAGTTGTTGAGGGAAGGGTCCTTCTGGTCAAAAGCCCTCTAGGCTACTGCCATCCTGTTAATTTACCCCAAAACAACATGCCTGTGATTCTTAGCAATTTTCTGCCAAGAGAGATGATTTGTTTGTGGTCATATAAACACGAAAAGCTTCCAATTCCATGTTTAAAGTATTTTTCTTCTGGCTCTAGTTGCTTATGCAAGAACGCTGCGTAACGCTATCGGTGCCGTTGCCAGGCCCATGGGTATGTTTAGGCAAGGTCAACCCACCACACACAGGGTGGAACAGGTAGATGTGAATTCCCCAGCTACACATTCCAGACAGCCGGCAAGCAGGTGACAGGCAGGCCATGTTCTATCGAGAGGGAACGGGGTGGGGTGGGGAGAGTGTGTCACCGGCCCACAACTCTCTACCACTCATTGATTATAGTGAGGTGAAATGTATATGTGTGTGTATGGGTACAGGTGTATGTGTGTGCATGTGTATGTGCATATCATACCTCCTGTGTTCCTGTCTACCGTCTAGCCAGAAGGAGATACATAAAAGTAGCCCACATGTTAAAGGATAAGTTCGCTATTTTAGACCTTAGACCTTATTTGCAGACTTTCTACCATGAAACTGACACATAGAGACCGTCATTTCACTGATCGGTTCAGTATTGAGTTTGCTACAGTTTCCCTACAGGCTCAAACTGGGCTACAATAGAAGTCTATTGGGCAATCTTAAATGCTTTGGAAAAACTACTAAAAATATGCTTTTCCGAGACAGGAAGCTCAGTATGTATTCTTACACGTTTCAGTATGCTCTCCTGTGAAATATATCGCAATCCAAACATTTGTACGTGCTTGGCAAGGCTTGGACATATGTATTCCCCTCGCTTGCTTTCTCTTCTCCCATGGAGGAATATGTGTCGGGGGCAGGGGAGCGTGAAGTGCCGGCTGTTTACAAAACTATCTAAGAGAGGAGCCTGCATGTGTTTACCTGCAGCAATGTAGGCAACTATTTACACAAATAACTTGGACGATGGATTCTTATAATGATTACGAAAATGAAACAACAGAGCAAGAGAAGAGAGAGAGTGCACAGCCTTCCAAAGTTGCGACCGAAGCTAGACCAAGAATTTCGGGGGACTTTTGGTGTTCTTGCAAGAGGTGGAAGCAGATGCCCAGAGAGGAGGAACATTTGTGTTGTAGGAAGGGGGATCTGTTGCTACCGAATGCCATTGAAAACCTGGATAATCTCCAGCGTGCGCAACCGATACCATGGACTTTGAAGCGCTAAAAAACCGGGCTGTTTTAAAAACCTTCTTCCACGTCCCCAAAATAAATGGGAGGAAGAGGCCCAGGCCAGAGGGACCGAATGGACAACTCTCAATTCTGTAAGTAATTCTTGCTATTCTGAAAATACTGTGTCTTAGGAATCGTTTGTGGACGTTTACAGTGCGAAGTGCGGTTGGTGAAATAGTTATGTTTCAAATTAAACTGTCTCAACATTTGGTTTGCGATAGTCTACATTTCACAGGAGAGCATACCGAGTCCTGTAAGAATACACACTGAGCTTCCCATCTCGGAAAAGCACATTTATCATAGTTTTTCCAAAACATTTTGAATTTAGGACATTTAGGACAATATACGTTTATTGTAGCCCAGAGAAAGCCTGCAGGAAAACTTTAGAAAGCTCAATACGGTCAGAGAAATTATGGTCTATGTGTCAGTTGCATGGTAGAAAGTCAGCAAATAAGGTCTAAGGTCCAAAATAGCGAACTTATCCTTTAACATGTGGGCTACTTTTATGTGTGAGTGTGTACACGTGTGCGTGTGCGTGTATATGTGTGCAGTTTGTATGCATGTGAATGTGTGTGCATGTTTGTGTAAAAGTTTGTGCGTGTGTGTGTGCTTTCCTGTATTCCAGCCAGAAACAGATTCTACCAAATGGGCTACTCGGCTCACATCTCCACTAACTGACTACAAAGTCCTGGGAAAGCTTACAATAGGAAAATGGCACAGATATTAATCAAGGTAAAACATTTTAATGAGTTTGTTTTTCATCTCTCAATTTGAGCAGATTGAGTAGTCAGCTGTGATGGTTATGATGGGGGGTTAGTAGATCCAGCTTCTAACACCAGTTCTTCCTTGTCCGCCCCAATATTAAGAAAACAGACACTGTGGCTCATTAGCGAGTCCGCCTAATGAGCGTCAATAATCCAAAAATAATTAGGAAAATTAACTCCAGCAGAAAGGTTAGCCATCCATTGTCTTTGTGAGACGGTGTGGTATTAAGACGTGAAACCCTAAAGTTGCATCAATTACAAGGCGGCAGCAGTTAAACCAAGACTCCAGGGAGAACAGAAAAGGTTAAAAACCCTGGTAAACAAGTAAAAAGACTAACAGATACATAAAGGCTTGTGGTTTAAGCGTGTGTGGCTGTCGGAGCATGTTCAGCGACAACTGTAACTACGGTGTCATTTGTAAATTAGCATGTTTTATCAACAGTCTGCGAATGGCCACTCAAGTCCCTATTACATTACAGCATTTAGGAGACGCTTTTATCCAAAGCGACTTACATGTCATACCGTTGGCGGAGGCAGCCATGCAAGGTACCAACCTGCTCAACAGGAGCAATTTGGGGTTAGGTGTCTTGCTCAAGGACACTACGACAGTTTTTTTTCCCGGGAGGAGCTGGACTCGAACAGCCTACCTTGCAGTTGCGAGGCGGGAACTCTACCTCCTGAGCTACTGCCGCCCATCACACCATGCACCACACTAAACACATATATTTGCATGTCTTTTTGACTGTGGGAGGAAACCGGAGCACCCGGAGGAAACCCACGCGAACACGGGGAGAACATGCAAACTCCACACAGAAAGGGCCAGGTGAGATTTGAACCCAGAACCTTCTTGCTGTGAGGCGACAGTGCTAACCACTGCGCCACCGTGCCGCCCACACAGATATGAAATTCAGTCTGTTTTCATTTGTCTGACTTGCTCGTCATTGTTAATATAGCTCATGTTGCCAAGCATCTTCTCCAACAGCACAAGTGCAAATAAAAATGTGAATTTAAAACTTTGCAGTCCTAAAATAGTTCCAATGTAGATTTTAAGTGTATAAATTCCAGCAGAACGTTTGATTTGAGAAAACCAATGTT
Source organism: Acanthochaenus luetkenii (assembly GCA_900312575.1). NCBI lineage: Eukaryota > Metazoa > Chordata > Actinopteri > Beryciformes > Stephanoberycidae > Acanthochaenus > Acanthochaenus luetkenii. The sequence goes on along the minus strand of OMOT01070783.1, from coordinate 5,432 downwards.
ATTTTTGATCCTAGTACACAGTTATGCACTGATTCTTAATCTTCTAATTCTGACACTTAATTTGTCTATATCATGTCTGGATTCAATCAAAATTAAGATGCGATACCATTCTGGCAACAACGTTACATCACCAAGAAATTCAATATATTTATCCCATCATTATCAACATATTTGATATTGATGAGTACCTTGGAATCGCTGCTGTTGTTCAATTGAGCACTGTGGATGTGAGCAAAGTATGCACATTACCTTATAGCGGCTTTGACAGCGGAATGTAAAGGTTCCGTTGAGTACGCCAATTGTTGAACAAACACAATAAAGCAGCTATAGCCTTGAATCGATTTATCTATATGAGAAGAATCTCGTAGAGGTGTGAGCAGCACAAACAAAGCGCTGTGTTAATTCAGTTACCCTCTATTGTTCTGCGCTGTCATGCAGAGATGGCTATTGATTTATCTGCAGCTGTGCATGAAACTCCTCCACGCACACACACACACACACATACACACACACACACATACACATACACACGAGCATGCATGCACACAGATCATTGAGCCAGAGCAGAAGTGTAGATGTGAGAGCGGAATCAAAGAGAGAGAGAGAGAGAGAGAGAGAGAAACACACAGTTGTGTTAAGCAAGGCTCCTATGATTATATTCACTGATAAGCGTATAATTATGACACGATTAGGCTATCTGATGGAACTACCACTCTGTTGTGGCCACAGCACAAACTGACACACTATGATTTAGTTTCATAGCCATAGATTGAACCTCGCCCTGGACTCTTTGAAAAGAGATTTCCACAATGTACCACAATTCCTAGTTTAAGACTCCACTTAAATGGAAGGTTTGGAGTAAATTTAGAAGATTATTCTATTGATCACAAACCAAGCCCCCCTCTTCTAGGACTTCAAATCGCATCCAAGTCCTTTCAAAACAGATCGGTTGATATGTTTTACTAAATTGAAACGCAAAGGGACACTGGCTAGTATTGAGACTAGTAGTATTCGCTCAACAAGTTTGGTATTATATAGTTTTCTTTTCATTAATCATTGCTTGTAAAATCCCAAGGTCAGTACAAAACACTCACATACGCATGCACACACACTCATTGGGTGCAGAGCGCAGAGAAACTAGAGGGTCATAAATTTGTACAGGGTCGGTTAGTCACGAGAGGTCAGTCAAGGTGACGCCACGCACACGGGCAGTGTGTATGTACGTGTGTGTGTGTGTGTGTGTATGTTAGGGGGTGTTATGGGGCGCGACGGGTGCTTTACGGGACCCAGCTGTCGTGTTGTGGACCCCACAAACCCTCCGCTGCCCCCAACCCATGTACCTTCCCCCCTTGAACCACACCTATCACACAACAACCATCAGGCAGAAAAACTGTTTTACACACTGCTGAGAAATAAAAAAGTGCTTCTTTTCTCATATCTCTCATCAGTTTGAGTCAGATAGAATTACATTGCCGTCTATTCATAAGACAAGCAGCAGTCCATATCCTTAACCACACACACTGTCTGCCAGTTATGAGTTTGTCTTTGTGTAAGGATATGAGCTATCATGTGGTATTGTCAACACTGAGAAAAGAGACGTGAGCCATACTGTTAAAGTCACAATGAAACTGCATTTTGAGAGCATCTTGCTTCATAATGTGATGTATTTCCTGTTGAAACTGGATATTGGGGCATAACACGGGGAGGGATCATTAAAAAGTGTAAACCAATGGGATATAAGTTAGGGAGATAAAGGCAGTTTTATTGGATGGGAGGAGCGGAGGGGTGGGACTTTTTATGTTGCCTCCTGGTACAGCATTAAGTCTCCACTAAACTATATTTCATTTTCCAGGAAGTAAAAGTAATGAGATTTGATTATAAAGATACATAAATTGTAAATTAGGTGTATTGTCATGTGACCGTATCCAGCCTGTTCCCCAATGTCTTTCCCCCTCTCCCGTGTTTCAGCACCCTCCTGTCTGTCTGTGTGTGTATGTGTGGGCGTGGCTGTCTCCTGCTACCTGCCACCTGATCACCTGAGGGCACGGCATTCAGCACAATTGGTTCCCATCAGCTCATCAGACTCCTGTGTATATCTACGCCGGCTTTCCACCCACTCTTGGCCAGATCGTTGATTCACCCCCCGTGGTAGTTATCGTCTCGGCCTCTCCAAGTTCCCAGTCCTAGTGTTATGTTTGATCCAAGCCTGATTACTGTTTATTTGTGCTCAGGATTCTGCCAATTGCCGACCTCCCTGCTTGCCATCCTGTTCCTGTTCTGTTACCATCTTCCACCACCAAGCCGACCATCCAGTCTGCCCAGCTCGCTCCCCGCTCCTGCTCCCCGCTCCCCGCTGCTAAACCCTGGACATTATTCCCTGTCATTTCCTTCACTGTCCCTGCAATAAACCTCACTTCTCTACTCAACTCCAGCTTCTGTATCATGCTTTTGGGTCTCCTCAGTAGATCGTGACAGTGTGTACAGTTAGAATGAGCTAAAGAGGCTACATTTATTTTTCATTTCAGTGTGACTTTACACAAATGCATAGAGGCAACACATTTATATTTTATGTATGCAATATTCCTTAAGAACTGAAAATAAAATACCCTTTGATTTCTTATTTTAAATGTATTTATATCATACTGCCCTATGTCAGTATCAAAAAGTGTGAAAATGAGATTCAAGGAAATGGGCAGATTTTCTTTATTGAAAGGCACATGATCTTTTATTGATTTTAACCGTAATCTTACATTTGACAGTTTCTGTGTTTTAACTTAGTATGAGCATCACTTTTAAGGTGAATCATACTAAGTCAAAAAGCAGTATCTACTTGTTCTTTTTCCAAATGGAATAATTCAAATTGTAGCTGTACTTGATCAAATGCTGGCATTGATACAGAGCAGGAATATGATCTTCTGGAGTGCCTGGTGATGCAGCCAGTAAGTGCACTGCCCACAGACACTCATTGCTGTCTCTGTCCTCTCCAATGAATAAAGCTGAAAAGCCCTAAAATATATCTCAAAGTAAGTAAGAATATGATCTTCTCTTTTTTAATGATGAACCAATCACTATAAAAAAAATATTTGATTGTGACACATTGTTCAGCAATGGAATTTGGAGGTCTATATTTCAGTTTCTCTCTCTATGTGGAAACATTTCAAGCTGTAAGCCGCCATCGGCCTTGTGCCTATGTGGTAGTTTTGATGTTTAGACCAGGTGTGGGCAATCATGGTCCTCAAGGGCCAGTTTTTAGCAGGTATTAAATCCTCCCTTGTATTTAAGGAGCTATACCTGGTCAGTGTGGCTCCTTAACTACAAGGGAGAATCTAATATCTTCTGAACACCTGCCTTTGAGGACCATGATTGCCCACACCTAATTTAGACATGGCTTTCTTTTCATGGGTAAATAAGGTAAGTATATGTAGGGTATATTTTCTTCTCACAAGCAAATCAAATAAAGATATAATATTTTCACACGTAAATCAGGTATACTATAATTTATGTAGGCTGGGGAAAGTATTCAAAGTATTCAGTGTGGCTGGAACAGTATAGCTTTAATGAGAACTCATTAACCAGGGTCTGAGTTATCAATACACTGTTTAACCTGTATGGTTAATTTGTAGATTAGGAGTTCATGTCCTAAAATATAGAAGAAGAAAAAGAGCTGTTGTGAAATGTGAAAAAATGGAGGATAATGTTTTTGCATGTAAATAATTGGGGGTTTTGCACATATTTTCATTTTGTGAACATGTATCTTCGATGGTTTGAGCCTTACTTCCTTTACGTGCATAACAAGCTCCTCATGCAGTGAATTAATAATCAGAGTGAATAAAGAGGCCATAATACAAATCAAATTCTTGTTTTTATTTCTATTAGGTAAAATATGCATCCATGTACATATTTCGAAATAGTTATAATTCATTAAAAACAGCGCATTTCAACAGTTTTATAACACTTTTCCCCTTCTTGTAACTATTTTTTGGGGTCATTCACTTCGCTCTAGTTAAATTTGGGAATCAAGTAACACAGATAGAGATGATAACATACACGTGATTTGCAACAGCATACAAACCAAGTAATACAAGAACAGAAATAAACGTTAATCTTTGCTCCTTCAAAGCTTTTCCTATCTTTCCTCTCCCAGCGTATTTATTCAGTTCGTGTACTGAACCATTCCAGGTCTTCTACTCCTCAACATCAGTGGCATGTGTTGCTAGAGTACCAAAAGTGTCTTCTGTTTTCAGGCATCAAGGGACACCGTTTATTAATGATGTCCTGCTTGATTCATATTTTTCTTTCAAAGCTGATGGCTTTTCATCATTTAGAAGTCAAGCTCACGGAATTCCTCCTCTTCTTGGGACACTTTGAAATAAATATTTATTGAGCCCTGCCTAACTTGAATCTCTACCATCTCACTCAGGTTGGGTGCCTGCTTTCTTCAGCCATGCAAGGATTTTGTTGTTTTTCATCTACACAGCCTCTACTTTCCCAGCATTGGAGGAGCCGACAACATCTATGAAGTCGTTAAAACCGTAAACCATCCCTCCTGAGTGGGATCTGCGCATCTGTTGCTCTACACCAGGGGTGCTCACACTTTTTCAGCATGTGAGCTACTTATAAAATGACCAAGTCAAAATGATCTACCTACTACAAAAATGCAAAACATATATTTATGGATAAATATATTGAGAATTATTTATATGTACAATGTATGTTGATGTACCTTGCATAACCGCATGAGCACATATTGCACAACACAACACAATTAACTATGTACATTTTTTGTCATTACCTGAGTTTACGTTTCCTCTGTGAGTAAGTTCCAGAACTGTCCATGAGCTCTGGACTTCAGCTGAATGTCGGCTTGTAGTGTCAAAATCTCATCTTCCACTCCAGAAGAGTTCAGGTGAAACAGTGTTGCAATTTTTGATGCGAGTGCACCGAAAAGGATAGCACATGAATGTAGCGACTGGCTCGAGCAAAGAAAAGTCTTGAAAGCGTTTGTCAAACTCTGACAGACAATTGTCAATCTGCTCTGTGTAGCTGCACTGTCAAGTTGCACACAGGCCTTCCCTTACATCTCCAGCTCTGACATCAGGTTCTGGAAGTTTGCCAAATCATGGCGCTGCAGCTTTGAGGAGAGATGTTGCATCTTTCGTTTGAAAGCATTAACTGAGCTGATCATATTGATAACTGTTTAGTCTTTTCCTTGCAGCTCTAGATTAAGGTCATTCAACATGTTTGTCAGATCGGTTAAAAATGCCAAGTCTAACAGCCACTGACCCTCATTTAGTTGCTTGTATTCTGCATGTCCAGCTACACGGAAAAACTCCTTAATCTCCGGACAGAGCTCTCGAAATCTTTGCAGGAATTTCCCTCGACTAAGCCATCTCACGTCAGTGTGTAGCAACAACTCAGAGTGGTCGCAGTCA
>OMOT01070702.1:0-10691 GCA_900312575.1 Acanthochaenus luetkenii | reverse complement strand
AGTCTCTGTCAAGATTCTCTCTCTCTCTCCCTCCCTCCCTCCCTTCTTCTTTCTTTTTACTCTCTCTCCTTCCCTCCCTCCCTGCATCATTCCTCTCGTGATGTGTCAATGTAACTTTGGAGTCCAGGACATGAGTTCTCTCTAAAGAATGTGTTTTTTTGTGCCCTATTTGAGCGGCTCGCCACCCCTCCTTTCTTACCATCAGACATTCTTTCCCCGCTTTCCTTTCATAGAACATATTACTGCTTTCCGACTGCACAACTGTCACTGGCGGGTTTGGAGCGTGACCGTTTTCGTCAGTAGTGATGGCATGCCTTTTCCTCTGTTTCCCTCCCAGAGTCATACATTTACAGGTTGGACTCCGATTTGTCCTGGTTTAGCTCTGTGCGTGCCTCTGTTGACTCGTTTGTGAGCCGGACATGTTTTTCGCTGCTTGTACTCACTGCACTCTGCATGCGGTCACACGTCACATACGTTTGCAAAATAAATTCTGAAATTAATATAATCAGCCGAGCTCATCACTCCTACATTCCATGTGCAGTAAAAAATATATTCATCCATTAATAACTTGTGTATGTGACTTATCTTGTGTCTTTTTTACGTTTATTTCCTATTGCCTTCCCCATTTCTGGCATTGTGTTGCCAATTGCTGCTGTAACACCTGAATTTCCCCTAGGGGATCAATAAAGTGCATCTAATCTTGTACCAACAGTAAATGTTTATTAAGTGTATTTCCTACAGAATGTGCCATTATGCCATAATTACGGCCGTATAAAAGAAGCATAATTGTCTCGTACTCACAACTTTTGCTGTCGTCCGAAACGTCTTCAGTTTGATGAATCTTTTGTCTTTTCTTCTTTCCCCTCCTTTCCTCTCCTTCTCTCTCCCCCTCCCCTCCCCTCCTCCCCTGTCCTCCTTCCCATCATCATTTTCTTGCTCTTTACTTTTTTCCTCCCCCAATCTGGTAAACATTTAGGGTGCAGCTACAGTCTGTTCTCTTTCATGTGAAGAGTTTTTCCCTTTGGTTCCCACACCCCTTGTTTATAGTCACATTGAACACAAATTCTTCAACAGCCATTTTATTAGTCCCAATGTCTCAGTGTCTCATCAATACAGAAAGTAAAACATCTGTACTATCATCATCTAGTATGGGAATCGTTCTTCGTGGAAATTGTGTAAATACTAGGTAAAATACTTTTAGTAAATATATAGTAAATACTTGTCTGTGTAAATAACACATGGCTAAAGATAATATTAAATTTGTGTATGATAAGTTCAAAGATGCAGCAGTAGTCTGAACAGATCTTCTACTCTTGCTCTCATTCCTCTCACAACAAAGTGCAAAGAGAGGATAGTGTAGATTTTTCTTAACCTCAACCATATGATTTTTCTCCTGGACTGTGCTTGGATCTGTTTTCGTATTAATGTGGAGAAGGAAATATGCAATGAAAGGAAACAGTGTGGCATCTAACCACACATGGCCCAATGGCTCAAGGGGCCTCATATTTAAGCAATACTTGATATACGCCAGCAGGTGGAGCAGTGCACATAGAAAGTGTGGTCCTTGGCCCCCATAGGCAATACTATCCAGGTCAACAGGTAAGATTCAGGTAAGGAATACATGTAAACATGAACAGATTGCCTACAATTTGACATAAAAACAAACAAACATGTGATTCGCAAGCAAAATCGCAAAGGTGTAGTCATGCAATGAGTGATTGACAGTGACGGAATGTAGAAAACGCGTATTGTTTCATATGAAACGGAAAATTGTGTGGATGATGTCTGACAAACGTGGATGCAAAATGATACCCAGCAGAACTGCACATTCAATTCAAATCCGATTCAAGTTGATACAGTTCATTTGTTATATAAGGAATTTAACCACGATAATCCCTTTGTGGACACTTTGTATATTTAGTTATCATCTATACTTTACATATCCCAAACAATTATGTGTGCATGGTGCATCAAAGTGCTGTCCCCAAAGATGAAAGAGAATTCATGGCCATAAGTCTCGGAAACTATTTGTGTTGAAAAGAAGGTTTTCATAGGGACCGTTATAGTTACAGAGGGGAAACCTGATGCTGCACCGGCTTCAATGGACTTGACTAATATAAATATTACCACGCATACCCCTGAAGTCACAGACAACAAAACTCTCACTGGCTCTCGCACTACGGCGGGCCGAGTCAGCTCAAGAGGGAGACACTCATCATCCCCTTGACATATCGGGGCTACATAGACTCGGGAGGGGGGGGGTGAGTGCCTGTGGGACTGCCCCTAACAAGGTCGACTGGGCGAGGCCGATGACAGCTTGACAGATGGGGGCAGAGTAGGCAGCAGGCAGGAGGACAGGAGCCGAGAGGGACGATTGATCCCGGGGACACATCAACCTGCCACTCTGATCGCTCACAAGAGGAGCGTAGGGGGACGGAGATGAAGGAAGAGGAGGAAGAGAAGAGGGGAGTAAGGGAGTCCGGTGGCGGGGCGGCCAGAAAGCAACGGGGCCCACGAATAAGAGAAACATACCAGATAGTAAACACATGATAATCTCTCGACTTGTTTATTGGTAGGAAGGTATTGCTCCCTCGCCTCTGCACGAGGCAGCCCAGCCCTGCCATATATTCTCTCCCTTCAACCTCCTCTTCACCCCAGCACCCTCCCCCCTCGCTCTCCCTGTCTGTCCCCCGCTCTCCCTGTCTGTCCCTCGCACTCCCTGTCTGTCCCTCGCTCTCCCTCGCTCCCTGTACGTTTTCCATGCTTTGCTGGATTCGGTTTGCATTAAAGCAACTGCGTTCTTCCATCAGCACTTCCTCTCACTCAATACACCCTCACTCTGTAATTTACACACACATGTTATGAAGATCAAGTGACGAATCTGTCGGATGGCAATGAAAGTAGCTGAACCTTAACGAGGGTTGGATACAGCCAGGAGGGGTGTAGGGGAACTATCAGGCCACGATGACCCAAGTGGGTTTGCTTGGCCCTGTGGGGGGGATAAGTTTCAGACATTCGACCATTTGAACTCTTTATTTGCTCCACTCTGGTAATCGATCTATCTCTCATATCGGTGTCTATTTTCTTCCATCTATCGTAGTCTCAGAACCTGTGTCACCTGTCACCGTCTCTCTCTTTACCAGATATCCGTCTTTATATCCGTTACATACTAACTTCATTTTCCAGCTGGCTGTCCCCACATCGTGTCGTATCTGTCCGTCCGATGGCGATCTGCGAAAACGTCGCTCGATTGAAAAATACTGATGAACACGAAACGACTCTGTGAAGGCCAGAAACCGAGATAAGTAGGGCTTGAAGTCAGAGATGCCGTCGAGATGTAGAATCTCGAAATGCCTCACGTGGAGACGGATTCCCCGTCGTTGCGGCTGGGTTTTAATGGGGACGGCGGTCTACCTGCCTTCCTGTATAGCTGCCCGTGTTTCTCCTGTTTTCATCATCTGTCCTCATGGACCCCCAGCAGATTTGCACCTCGATCAGCATCTTTGTGTTGGCACTCCATTGTCTCTGTGCACCACAGCATGTGTTCCCATTTGTCAGACTGTGCTCCTCCATTAACTCCCCACTCAACTGTCACATGAGCCGTGTCCCTCTGTTTCCCGGAAAACACTGCATCCATAACAACTAAGGGAGATATCAAGCCCGGCCCCCTCTAAAGGGGGTGAGAGGTGTTAAGTTAAAGTGTTTTAATGCACACATACCATGGGGTATGGCCACGCGGACACAGACTACTGGAGAAGGCCAGCTGCTCTTGACTCGTGTAAGCAGTGACCCGAGAGACCCAGACAGAGAGAGAGGGAGGGAGGGAGAGGGAGGGAGACCGTCAGAGGTGAGAGGTGTACAAAGTAGACGTGACCGAGGAGGCAGGACAGATGAAAGGCAAAAGAAGGCCCAAGTGGCATGGAAGGAGAAGAGGAATTAGGGAGCGGGACATAGATAGAAAGAGGGGACAGACGAGGGGGTTAACGAGCAGGCCGGGTCACAGTGTTCCGTCAGATTGCGCCGTACCAGGCCTGCGGGCGCCAAGGAAGCCGGCCTTTTGAGTTTTGGAGGAGTGCGGGGTGCAGAGAGCCGGAGGGAGGTGATGATGTGCGCGGTGTGTAAATAGATGGGCCTGGGGTCTATTTATAAATCCATCTGGAGTGGCCCTTTAGCAGGGGTTACCACAGGCCCCGCCGGCCAACACACACCCTCACTGCCTGTTAGCAGCGTGCTACCAACAGGGCTCCACTCCAACTTGATACTGGGAGATCATTTGTTTTCCGATGCTGAATATGTAAAAAATGAGCCCGATTCTATCTAGCGCGTAGCTATAGTTTTATATCTTGCTCTATTTTGCACCCAGAACGGTGGCGAGGTGATCGCCTCTGCAGTGGCAGACGGTTGTTAACACGATAGGATGATTCAGTAGAGGCGGGACAGCGTGTAACGTACGCAGTCACGGCCATCAGCAATACCATAGCATTCTTTTGGGAGCACTGTAACTCGACACGTTCGCGGCTTATCTCTCAGATGACAAGGTGATTTTTCAACATGAACATTGTTCTGTGTGACAGATATAGGACAGTCGTCCCCCACTGACATGTATGGAGGTTAACCTGTTTGTGTGTGTAGATTTCGCTGTCGACGTGTCGATCGACCGCGTGGTGAAGATTAATAAAGGTCGCTAGCTTCAAACGAACGGAGACGGTGAGGGGAACCGTGCGTCACGTCTCTTCCCCCCCCGCTCCTCCTGCAGGTAGCATGCTGGGGTTTTGGCACCGGAGCTTGGAAGAAGAGCTTGAAGTGGTAGTGCCACTATCAGGTGGTATTGTTCAATCCAATTTTAGATGTGCTTCTTCTGCTCTACAGCACCTGTTACTTTGCCCAGATAAAAACCGTCATCACTATCCCCCATGATTGTAGGAACGTTTTATTTGGCTGCATATTGCAGCATTTCCCTGTTACAAAGTAGCAAAATTGACCATTCTTTTTTTTAAACATATGTTACACACATGTCATTATTTGAGTTAAATGCACGTGCGAAACAGGAAAAAGCACGGGTGGAATTCTAATTTAAAACATGTTTCATTGTGAGCTTTAAAAGCAGGTCGACCAAATGTCTCCTGGCGCCCTCCTATCCGACGCCAGTAGCACTGACGTCTTAATCAAGGAACATCAGGAACTATGAGTCAGTGGGCGGCACGGTGGATCAGTGGTTAGCACTGTCGCCTCACAACAAGATGGTCGTGGGTTCGAATCTCCGCCCCGGTGCTTTCTGTGTGGAGTTTGCATGTTCTCCCCGTGTTCTCGTGGGTTTCCTCCCACAGTCCAAAGACATGCAGGTCAGGTGAACTGAAGACCATAAATTGCCCGTAGATGTGTTTGTGTGCAGTTTGGTGTATGATATAGTAGATGATGTGTATGTACATGATGATGTAGTATGTATATATATATGAAACAATGTCAAGCCCTTTGAGACATGCTTGTATAAAAGGGCTGTATAAATAAACATGATTGATTGATTGATGAGTGGTTGTGTCTGGGTGGGTGGGGGTTAGCGGTGCTAGTGGTGGTGGTTGGTTGTGTGTATGTGTGTGTATGTGTGTGTGTGTGTGTGGGGTTACGGTACAGTGTTTTAGTGCTTTCAGAGGTCCATGTCCATTCTGCTGTGAAGGTTTATGATTTTGCACTATGAACCAACATGCAATCTGAAATGCTTTGTTGTATCTGCATAATATGTCTGTGCATTTCAAAGCAACTCGTGGGAAGTTAGGTAAATACAAACAGGTTTATTTTATTCATACATCAGTGCCATAACAGATTTTACAGACATTACAGTGCAGCTTGTTGGTTCAAACATCGAGCTTTTCTTATATTATCTACACTCTTCTTCAGGACACACACACACACACACACCACAATTTATGCAACAATGGAAGTGCTAATAATTATACTGGAGCTATTTACAAGAAAAGACAAATACAGCAGCATATCGTATATACATGATATTACATTTTATAATGATACACAATAATACATTACAGCAATATTTGTCATGATGTCAAACGTTCATTCGTAATTTACATTCATTGAAAAAACATAGTGCATTTCAAAATGTTCTCAGCAACCTGAACCATTTTATAAAGACAATACTTATCTCTCCCCTCTTCCTTCCCTCACCAGCTCCTCCTCTACCCCTCCTCCCTCCCTTAGTTTTCTGGTCTCCTTCTCTGCCTCCTCTGCTTTCCTCTTCTCCTCTCTCACAGTCTCCATCAGCCACGGTCCTCCCAGGTAGCTGAGGATCTCCTCAGGGCTCCCACGGTGCTTGGGCTGAGGGTGGAGCAGCTCCCTGAAAAGAGTCATCACTAGGGGGCTGAGGCCCTTAAACTGTGAGGGAGGAGGGTTGGCCCACTGGTTCTCCTCCTTGATCATGAAGTTGCTTGTTTCCTCCTCACCCCTCCACTTGCCACCCTCGATCCCCTCCTCGGCCTCGGCCTCACAGTCGAACCACTCCTTGTATCTACGGTAGCCGTGGTCATCGTGGGTAGTCTCCTCCCAGGGGAAGCAGCCAGTCAGCAGGCAGTAGATGAGAACACCAAGGGCCCAGCTGTCAATACTGGGCTCCAGTGTTATGCAAAGGTTCTCCACCTGCTCCTCATTCCCATCGCTCAGCCTCCTCTGTCTCTCCCTCTCAATCTCCTTGGCCGGCTCCACCTCGGGGGTACAGAAGGGCGAGTCGTACCAGACGGCGTGGACATTGGAGCCGATGGGGCGAGTGAGGCCGAAGTCGCCCAGTTTGACCCAGCGACAGGAACTGTCACACAGGAAGATGTTCTCAGGTTTGATGTCACGGTGGACGAAGCCCAGGGAGTGGAGGTGCGAAACTGCACCGCTCAGTTGGGACATCACCCTCTGGACGCACTCCTCCTCCAACCCTTCCTGAAACAGACAGACTGTCAGTGCTGCCTCGCCATCAGCAACAGACTATGTATTACATACATCATTTCAGTCTAGATGAGAGAGAGAGAATGAGAGGGAGTCTGGTTGGTACACAATCTACACCGCTGGTGCTAAGACAAACTAAATAGTTTCGGCATGTGAAAGTCTACTTCTATTCTATTCTATTCTATTCTATTAAAGTGCACTACTCAAGGATATGTGGTCGGCGGCCCTTTTCTACATCCCTGCTGTATATCACGTACCTCCTCTGACAGTGAGAGCAGAGCGCTCTTCTTATCAATACTGTTACTCCGTACTGTTACTGGCAGTGATACAGACACAGGCAAGGGGCGGGCTGGGAGGCTTCATCATACATGTCTCAGGTCTTTGCTGACAGAAGTGAGAGCGCAACAGGACACGGGTCAGTAGTTAGCGGCACTATTGCGCGCGCCATTAAATTCCCGTTTGAGAATGGGGTACTGCAGACATATATGTCTCACGGTCAGTTACAGTATTGCCGGATTCGAACTCTTCTGTCATACATCAAACTAACATTGATCCCCCAAATAAACAGGGTCCTACAGACTGTGCAGGCTTCTATTCTGCTGCAGCTGCATGATACATCCTCTGCACTGCATGCTGCAAGCAAGGGTACCTGAGGCCAGACACATTAAGCGGGGCATTAAGAGCACTGCCTTCGATGTCACACATGAGCCGAACTGACCTCTGACACAATTACACTGTAGAGGTCCCCATACAGACCAGCCTGCTGGGCAAAGACATAGTAGGACGGCGTGGAGAAGAAGATGCCAAGGGCCCGCGTCAGAGATGGATGGGTGCAGAAAGAGAGGGAGAGGTTGTATTCACGCAGGAAAGAGATGAGGGAGGTAGACTGACGTGGGAAGAACTTCAGAGCCATCGGGGTGCCTGAGGGGAATGAAGCGGGAGGAGATATGTATTGCATACGAAAGGATTTAAAATCAAAATTTTGTCCAAAAATGTTCATCATTGAATGGAATGTGAGCGCTATCTGTTATTGACACTGTGAACAAATATAACTTCCCCATGGCTGTATTACATTAGTCGTGCCTGAGATATGGGCTTCGCCCCAAGTTGCAGCAACCGTACCCCGGAGAATGTGGCAAAGCACTTCATTACAGCAACAGTGGCGCAAAAGGTTAAGTGAACACTCTCAGAAGACAGCTCTGCCGTTCCATTACTGCAGCACTGACCCCACTCAACATGCGTAGTTCCTTCATGAGAGAAACCTGACACTTGTAACTGCACCGTAGTGGAGAGACCCCAGTCAGTTTGGGGTGACGGCAAAAGTTGAAGTGTATGAACAAAACTCTTACACTCATTTATAAGCTGATTGAACTGAACTGAAATGAACCCAACCCAAACAGTCATGACCCTTAACCTTTGTTTCTTGCACCAACCTCTCTTTTTGTGTACGGCCAGCATGACCTTGCCATAGGAGCCTTCTCCCAGTAGCTTGACCACCTGGAAGTGGTCGGACGTCTTCAGACTGGACATGGACTGGGCCGACATGAAACATAGCTCGTCAAGTTCCTGAGCTGTTGCAGCCTGGAGGACACACACACACACACACACACACACACACACAATTACTGTCAGCGTCGACGTGTGATGTCCACAGATGGTGATCGGTTCAGTGGCGTAACTCAAAGAGAAGAGAGATCGATAGCTCATGTTTGACTGGCGTGTGTTGATGGTGATGATGGATGACTTCGCAGAACGAAATCAGATTCTGTGGCTCCACATGCTGACGTCTCATTGCCTGAACCCGGCGACTTGGCTCGTTACGTAATGGCGACTTCACAACTTTGAATCCCATATGTTGGTTGCAATACTAACAGCCTATGTTAAATCCCATTCCCATTAGGTATAAGGACATTTCATTGTGTCCTGAAAGGTGGAAATGGAACATTCGTTACTTCATCCATGCATACATTTTATTTATTTCTCTCTATTCCTATTCAGGCCAGGGTTACGGCTCGGGGTTATCCCAGCATGCACTGGGAGGAAGGCAGGGAAACATTTTATGACATTATTATGACCACTATTCTGACTGAACCAACACTTGCAAGATTGCACTCTTGCATGATTGTTGTTCTCCATTGTCTGATAGAACTGGGTGAACATGCGACGACAGCGTGATGTCTTATCTGGGCGATCAGAACATTTGGTGCTGTCATTCCGTTTCCGCCATCATGTACACTGTCACATTCCCTGTTTCATGGACCCACATCCGTGATGACAGTCTTTGAACTAGATCCCCTACCTACCACATACCCTAGCAAATTAAGGAGGGCATGAACATAGTTACGACACACGGCTTAACACAAAATATAATCATAACAGGGTGGTGTATTTTTACTTTTGACCTTCCACATGTACACTTGCGTAAGTGAGCGCAACAGGCACCCCGTTTTGATTATGATTGTTAGGTCGCTGCAATCAAATGCAACTTTTCCGATGGTTAGCCTACGAACATGAAACCATTTCTCTGGTTTGATTTAAGATGATACACCCGATTATGGTCACTGCAATCAATCAATGCATCTCTCTGGTGGTGATAAGTGACCAGACAGTGTACTGTGACACCTCAGCCTTATTTTTGAGGATTACCTGAGTTATCAGTGTCTTGCCACTTGACAAAGCAATGGATCTGATGTGCAGCCAAGAATAACAACAGATTAATGAAACATTTTCAGCATTTCTGAGACAACGTCCACAAAGATATGATGCAGGGATTTTTTTTGCAGGGAACCTCAGAGTGAATATTGCTGCACAAATTGTCAGTGTTAATTCAACTCTTACGTGTTAAAATCAACTCTGCCAGTGTCCCAAATGTGCTGTGTGTATATTATATTTATTGGAGGACATGCATATAGAGATAGATGACAACACAGGAAAATAGAAAGATGCTTCTATGTATATGAATATATGCCATTTCAGATGCTAGACCTCAAAGCAAGCACAACGTTAAATATTTTAATTCGAAAATCACAACATGGGTTATGGTTATTAAGTTATGACGCTCTTCGGCTGCGCTTCATTCGGCTCATGCCTACATTTAATTACATTCTAAGAATTCCTTGCAACTGGCTTTTATACAGTTCACAATATAATTCAGCGCTTCAGTGGCTCCGTTGATAAGTCAGAGCAGCAGATGCATCTAAAACATTTGCTACAGCAGGAGCATCATGACATTTCCTCGCAAAACCCGAGGTGATTATTAATTGATCCTCAATTAATTGGACCTTGGCGTAGCTGCAAGCAGCCTGAGATTCAAAAACTAGCCTCTCTGGTTTTATTAAGAGCTCTGCAGGAACTAACACCGTTAACACATTTGAAGGCAAGTAAAAGCGGTTAACAGCACAAGCTGAACATCTTCTCAACATGCATCGACGTCGGATTCATGTGCATGATCGACGGGAATGAAGCGGTTTACTTACTGTCATTCTAGAGGTTTCTCTGCTCGTCCGGTCGGTCTCTCTTCACTTTGTCTCGGCTCTTGTCAGCATCTAAAGAAAGACTTTGACAAACCGCCTATCAACCTGTTATCGCTGTAACGCTCTGCTGTCCTACTCTCTGTCCTACTCTCTGTCCTACTCTCTGTCCTACTCTCTGTCCCTGGCTGTCCCTGCTCTGTGGGTCCGTGCAGTGGCACCACAGCTTTATAGTGGCGACCGATCAATATCGACCCTCCTCAGATACCCGGATAG
>OMOT01070686.1:0-10881 GCA_900312575.1 Acanthochaenus luetkenii | reverse complement strand
ATCATGAAGGGGATTTAGTTTCATGGACTTTACAGTTTACAATGTCCAGAGGTCATAATCATTTCTAATTGTTACGCCCAGCAAAATCATTCTGAAACGCATTACTGCAGTCACAAACAATCCTTTACAGCTCTAATATTTATTGTAGCCTATTTTAACCAAACGAAACGTTCACAGCCACTAAAGAAAATCAAACTTGTCCTATTTCCCTCTTTTCTTCATCACTGCTTTAACTGCCAGTTCACTTTCTGGCAGATGATCACCCATATAGTGTTGTTTTTTGTCATATTCAGATTTCTTTGCTGTAGCTCATCCAGATGTTTCTTTGCCTCTTCCACTAACACCTGTAATTAATGTTGCGGTTCTGTTGCCCGTCCAAACTCTCAGTGGGATCAAACCATTGTGAGACAAAGGGCGGGGGGGGGTCACAATCTTTAAGTTTCTATCGTGTCCCCACCGGGATTTCCACCTATGACTGTACCGTGTGTGTAAGAGCGCAGCACAGCCCCGCCCCTTGCGCAGAAAGAGAGAAAGAGAGATGGAGAAAGCGGCAAACTAGATTATGTTCGTGACTTTTAATTCCTCTGAAAACACATTTGCCACAATATAAATCTCACTCCATATTATTTAGAGTATCTACCGATAGTAGAACCGATAACGTCGGATCTTATCGATACTCCAATTTTTACTAATTTAGAACCGGGTTTCGGGGGGCGTCCCTAGTCTTCCCTGTCCCCTCAAATGAGAAATGGTATAATCCATTTTGATCAGTGTGACTTAATCAATAGATTTTTGTGTCAATTACTGATATTTGTGTTTACTAGTTTGCAGAAATGTGCTTTACATGAGCAATTTGTGAAAGCAATCCAAAATGATAGTGTTTTGGGTTAATGTTGTAGGGTTTGTGCTTAGTTTTGAGAATGTGTTTCAGGAATTGTATTTAAGCAATTGAGAAACTAAATCAAAACCCTGGTCATGACCGTTGACCTTTTAAAACACACAAGTAATTTCTGCTGATTGTAGGGCAGTTAGGAGTGTGTATGACTCTTCTATCCACACATCCTGCCCATGATTCAGGATTCTCCATAATAAGCTCTCGGTGTGTGTGTGTGTGTTTCCCCAGGTATCTCGTGTATGGCTCAGGACTGCTCCCTGCAGATGCCTGAAGACTTTGTCCTGCCGCTATTGCCAGGAGAGGAGCTGAAGGACAAATACAGACGCTACCTCTTCAGAGATTACGTCGAGGTGTGTGTGTACTGAAGCTTTGGGCTGGGTTTTGATAAATATATTTTCCGATGCAAATAGATCTTTGTTTGAATGATCCGATATCGATTCATACAATCCTGAGGTCGATATTTTAATATATGCCTTTTCCCGTGGATGTGTGAAGCTTTAACCCCATTAGTCTCACGTGGCCTTTGGTTGTTCGCACAACGAGTCCTGAGGCCTCTTTTAACAGGTTTATGCCATTTCTGCCACACGTGCCACGTTTGTTTACCAGCGTGGTAACAAACGTTGGATGGAAACATGGCATCTATCTACGCTGCATCTGATCTATCTATTAAGCCCTATTAAGCCCAATCTCACCTTGAAAGTCATTAAGTTTTTATATGGAAGAATAACTGCGACCTCAGTGCCTCAGACCCACATAAACCTAAGCTGTAGTTTTATTATTTATGTCTTATCTAATTCTCCTCTGTCTCTCTGTCTGACCGCCAGAGTCACTTCCAGTTGCAGTTGTGCCCGGGTGCAGACTGCCCCATAGTCATCCAGGTCCAGGAGCCCCGTGCACGCAGGGTGCAGTGTAGCCGCTGCAGTGAAGTCTTCTGGTATGACACACGTACTGTATGCAGAGCTACACATGCATGCATGTACAGACTTTTGGCCTCATTCATGAATCATTCGTACAAATAGGTTTCATCTTAAATTTAATGAAGAATCCAGCATTCATTGTTTTTGCTATTGTTTGACTTTGTTTTTCTTTTGTACAAACAAGTAATTTGAAATGTTCTTATGGTCAAACTCAATCAAGAGCCATGCCAATATTTGTGTTGTTCAGACTGGCAGCCCAAATCTGATTTTTGGCATATCCAGATTGGAATCTGATTGCTTTTATCAAGTGTACAGCAAAAAAAACGCATGGAAACAGATTTGAATCACATTCATAGGTGGTTTGAAATGCGGTTCAAACCGGATTTCTAAAGATATGTGTCAGTGTGGACGCTCTAGCCACTCAAATCGGAGTGTCCTTTACGTCACCCGCAACGCGACGCATAACGTTCTCCGGCGCATTCTGAAATTGGCAAGCCATCCGTCAACATCAAAAGTCCTGAGGACTGCATGTTCCCACCAGTCATTACTTTTCGGATAGCACCACGCCTCTCGCTGCACAGTGACGCTGTCGTGACTGCAGCCCGGAACATTGTTGTATCACCCTCCTCCAGGAGTTCTGTACCGCGATTGATATGGCATGAAGGGCGATGTGACAGATCTCCATTATTCCATCGGTTGCTGTTTTGTTGTTGTCTGCACTGTTTTGTACGTAAGCCACGTCACGCCTACGTTGTTACCACAGCAACCAATGCAGATAGGTCGACGATGTCCGAATACACAAATCTGATCTAATCACGTGCAAATAACAGTGGGACAGTCGGTCCTAAAGATCTGAACATAGCCTTAATGTCTACTGATCTAAACACACTTATTCACACGTCAGTCATCTGTTTGTCATCATAACACATGTGTATTGTATGTAGTTCTTTATAAACTGTACAAATGTAAATCTCTGTCTCTCCCCTAGTTTTAAATGCCGTCAGATGTACCACGCGCCCACAGACTGTGCAACGATCCGGAAATGGCTGACCAAATGTGCTGACGACTCTGAGACGGCCAACTACATCAGCGCACACACTAAAGATGTATGAAGGACGTGCACACATGGCCACAGACAATGTTACTCGAACACATAATATGTACAACCGACACACTTGCACTTCTGTTTACACACACACACTTTTTCAAACTCACACAAACATGGACACACAACACACACTCTAAAGACTGATGAGACAGACGGCGACACACACAAATATGTAGACGCATGATTTTAAGTCAGTTAGTTTTTTTTCCACGGTATCATTTTAGGATCAAAACTAGGATACCTGGGATGATGTCAGTACAGAAGTCATAGTTTTGGCAGCGTGAAAACAAACATACATAAACATACATTTTGCATTATAATTAACAGTGTTCCAGTTTGGGGATTTCTCCCATTTCATCATTGTGCATTTGACATTTGAATATCTGAATTTAGTGTTTTTTTTGTTGTTTTTTCAGTGTCCTAAGTGCAATATCTGCATTGAGAAGAATGGAGGGTGCAATCACATGGTGAGTCAGACAGAGCTGAAAATCACTTTCCTGGGGCGCAGGACATTTTTACAATTAAAATACTTAGAGCTGACAGTCTAGCTCTGAGTTAATAAAAAAGATGACCATATGCTCAGCCCATGAAATGTTAAGCAGGTCCTGGAGTGTAGTTGAACTTCAGTATTAAGGATGGAGAACACTGCTGCCAATGCTCCTACATATTAGCTCTAAGTAACTTGTAGTTTTTTTGCACATACAGTACCTGTGTTACATGAGGTTTGCTTGATTTTGTCTTACCAGACACAAACAGCCTCCATGCTGTACTTGTCACACGCCAGATGAGCTAAATGAAGGACTCCCATGTTCAGCTACTAATTTGTTCAGATCTTCGTTGGCTCATGCCGAAGTGTGACTTACGTAGCTGGTGTGTCAAGTATAGGTTCCAGTTCACTCATTTGACTTCCTCCTCTCTTTGTGTGTTTCAGCAATGCTCCAAGTGCAAACATGGTGAGTAGTGTATACGAGTTCTACACTTATTTTCCTGCTTGTTTCCCACTATAGTCGCCCATAAGAATTAAGTGGCATAGTTCCCAACCTGGTGACATGTTATATTACACAAAAACCTATCGGCTATCAGTCATAATTGCTAAGCTGAATCATGCTATGTACAATCATTCTACATAACATTGTATGTGTTTTATTTATATATATATATAAAAAAGTGTGTGTGTATGTTTTATATATATATATATAAAACATACACACACACTTTTTTCCACCTGTGGCTATTTTACCAATTTTACCAGCCAGCCAATCAGATTTTGAACAATAAATCAGGACCTCCAAACAGTGGTTGGTCACCTGCCAAAGACGTATAATGCTCCGTGTAGTATTATCTGGGGAAATTAGTTTGGTCCAGTGCACCAGACATAAAAACACTGTTAAAAACAATAAAATACACCGTAACCAAAGTTTTAAATTTGTGTTCCGTGTCTCCTCTCAGACTTCTGCTGGATGTGTCTCGGTGACTGGAAGACCCACGGCAGTGAATACTATGAGTGCAGCCGCTACAAAGAAAACCCTGACATAGTCAACCAGAGCCAGCAGGCTCAGGCCAGAGAGGCCCTCAAGAAATACCTCTTCTACTTCGAGAGGGTGAGTAGAGGGCACACACACAAATTAAAGTAATTGTTCACCCAATACTGAAAATTGGTCATTATCTAGTTTACCCTCGTGTCAGTCGAAACGCTGGTGAATTTTGTATATCCATGTAACACACAGTGAGTTTGTAGGGACAGCTACGTCTCAGCCTTCTCCAAAACAACTGATGTGGCTGTGGGTTGGTTCTTTAGAGTTCCAAAAAGGGCAAACAAATGACCGTAACATTAATCCCAGCAAAATCCCACGTGATCTGAAGCCAAACGATCAGTGAGTTCGAAAGACCTGTATTTAGCCCAAGGCTTCACTAAACCCACTCACACTTTTGCACACCCACGCTGTTCTACCAGGGAGAACCGTAGCTAGTCTCTCCAGTTAGAGGCCCAGACAACGCTGACATGCACAGTATCTCTCAAGCATTCTTGCAACCTGAAGGTCAGCGGTTTTAATCCCTGGACCACTGGGAATATACCGTATGTGTAGTCAGGGTGGGCTTTAATGTGTCAAAAGCCTCATCTGGATCATCTGGATAAATGTATCAAACCAATTCACAAACTCATTATTTCCAACCAGAGGGAGAACCATAAGTCCTAGAGCCCTAGAGTTACCACACAAACACTCCATTTCTCATGTTCTGTTTTTATTTGTATTGTTTTCCCCACCAGTGGGAGAACCATAACAAGTCTCTGCAGTTGGAAGCTCAGACGTACCAGAGGATCCAGGAGAAGATCCAGGAGAGAGTGATGAACAACCTGGGAACCTGGATCGACTGGCAGTACCTACAGAACGCTGCCAAGCTACTGGCTAAGGTACTCCCACAGAACGGGGGAGTGTGGGAGAGAAAAGGGGAGTGAGGCAGAGTGAGGCAGACGAGAAGAGTTGGGAGTAAGATGAGCAGAGGGAGAGGGGCGGTGACAGGCAGGGAGAGAGTATGGAAGAGGGAATAAGAGTGCTTTAGAGTGCAAAATGGAAATATAATAATAGCATGAATTGGCCTGAATCAGACAAATTTTAGAAAGTTGGAGGGGCAAACATTTATTAATGACATACATTTGAATGATTAACTCAAAACTTTTAGTTAAGTTTAGTTTGCAGTAAAAACGATGAGCAAGAATGAGGCAGCTAGCTAACGTTAGCTGCGAACACTAAGTGAGCTATCAATGTTCAAGCTGATTATCGTAGACCCGTCACTCGCATTGAAAACAAAAACTGATTCCAGAATTCATCTGAAAGTCAGCTTACCTGAGTAAAAAGTTAGGAGTTGATTCATCAACCATGTCACACCTCCTTTGCTGTCAAATGTTTTGGAGAAAGGTCAGGCGTCCTTTCCTATTTTCTCATTTCTGATTGGATGATATCAAAGCTGTATGCAGACCACCATCGAGCCAAAATCAGAGTCAAATTGTGGCTTGGAATTTGGCCAGAATATTTCCCTGTGTATCATGACTTATAAAATGATCCCACACCTACATCTAAGGTCAAGATCAAATGCAGTGTTAGAATCTGCGGGTAAAGATTGTCCATGAAAATGACCTGTTTGTCTTAACTTTGAGTGTCTTGTCTGTTTGTCTCCAGTGTCGCTACACGCTGCAGTATACCTACCCCTACGCCTATTATATGGAGTCCGGCCCGCGCAAGAAACTGGTGAGAAACAAAAGTCTACATGTACATTATAAAGCAGAGTAATAATGGTAATCCTATCGAGCGATCTTGTCTTCCTCTCCCTCCCTTCCCCCTCTTGCCCTCGTGCGACCCATTTTGAATCTCGACTCGATAGTTACAGACGCCACTAGGGATTAACACGTCATTGTTTGTCTCGATGGGGAAAAATCATTTCACCTGATTTTATTTTTTCCCCTCCAGTTTGAGTACCAGCAGGCCCAGCTGGAGGCGGAGATAGAAAACCTGTCGTGGAAGGTGGAGCGAGCCGACACCTACGAGAAAGGAGTGTTGGGAGGAGAGGGCGAGCTCTGCTCCAACGACAGAGGGGTAAGGCAGCCGAATTAATGAGTTTGGCCTGTTGGGTCAACTCACCCATTAAGTGATGAGAACAGAGACACCAGAATCATCCACGTGTCCCCGGTAGATCTCTCCGGTGCTCCATGCGAACACTTTAGCTGCACATGTTGAGTGACAGCAGGCGACTAGTGTTATCTCAAATGTGAGAGGATGAGAAGTTGTAGCAGCTCTAAAGATGAATGATGAGAATCTTAAATTATATGTGGCTGTAGTTTGCAGTTTTGTGAAGAGGATTGGTAAGATTTACATGATACACGTGTGTATAATGTACTGACCTACCACGGACTACTTTCCCTGTTGCCATAGGAAGTGACGGTGATGGGAGACTGTGCAGCTAATCACCGCTCAGCGGATGAATATGTAGTTGCTCACCTGAACATCGTTCTAATAAACCCGGCTATATTGAGTTAATGACGTTTAGTTAAACTAATGTTTATTATGTATAGATTCATAACTTTTTATTACTAAAAGGTCAGTCTTCTTCATTTTAAATAATACTAGTTGCCAACTGCCACTCCACATAGTGTGAGTTTACCATGGAGTACTGGAGCCAATGATCTACCGGGGAAGTGAACAACCAACAGCCAATCTCCGGAATACTTGGTGTTCTGCTTTAAGGAGGAATAATGAAGAGAAGAGTTAAAGGCTACAACAGACATTTATTTTACTGTTTTGTTAATTTGGTGAATGTTTTTATCTAAAGTGCTTTAAAATAATTGAGGTTTTCTCTTGAAGGATCTGGAGAATCAGATGCACATTGCTGAGCAGAGGAGACGCACGCTGCTGAAGGATTTCCACGACACCTGAAGCGCCATCACGACTGCAAAGCACCAGCACCTCCTTCCTTCCCTCCCTTCCTACCTTTCCTTCCTCTCATGACCATCCCTCGGTGCACACATCCTTCACACTCATCCCTCCTCCTCTCGCTCATTCACCTCCGTTTCTGTCTTTCCCCCTCTCACCCTCATTTTCCGTAGGGTCACAGAATGGCACGATT
The DNA here is from genome assembly GCA_900312575.1 of Acanthochaenus luetkenii. Lineage (NCBI taxonomy): Eukaryota > Metazoa > Chordata > Actinopteri > Beryciformes > Stephanoberycidae > Acanthochaenus > Acanthochaenus luetkenii. The sequence continues at coordinate 3,341 of OMOT01070686.1, read as the reverse complement.
GTATCTCCCCTTCTCCTCCTCCCCTCCCCTCATGTACATCTTTCTGCTTCAGAACTTCACGTTTGCTGTGGCTACACTTGTGATTCCAATGCAACTTTTAAGATCTGATCATCACATCAAACGCGTCTGAAAACACTGGTTATGCATTTTATGTGGCTGTATTTATTTTAACATATCGGGCATTTAGCTGCCGCTCTTGTCCAGAGTGACGCACAGTGAATGCAATAGCAGAATACGTTTAGTTTCCTAAATCACAAGCAGCCAGTTGTAAGGCGTGTACCGGTCAGAGCTGTTGTGCCCTGACATTATTGATGAGATACTATGTGAAAGAAACGAGAGGTAATAAAGTGCTAGATCAAGTAGAAGTGGGCGAAGGGATATTATTCGTTGATGAGACGGTGATGACTATTTAAATATCTGCATTACTTCGTCCCCTTCTTCCTCTGCGTGTCTTTACATTGCCCATATTCGTATTGTGGCTTGACTGTCCACGTTCAACAGAATCTAATCCCAACACAAGCCTGACCTCCAGATCCAATTTGGAAGATCCAGCCCACATTCGATTTGCGATCAGATTTTAAAAGTTGTGTTGAACCGACGAGTGTCATCTCAGCTGTTCATGCACACTACAGCACCACCCATTGTAAGCATGCGCATGCACGCTCACAACCCGCTCACACACACGTATCACATGTACACTTTAGCACACCCGTGCTCAAACACTCCAGTCGACAATAAACACAAACTCTTAATTTACCTCCTTTCCCCCATCTTGTCCGTTCTTTTCTTTACATCCGTCCCCCTCGCTTTATTTTGCTTTTGCGTTGTTGTTTTTGTTTTCTTTCTGCTCACGATGTTCACGTTTGTTCTGGAAAATGGCTGTTGATAGATAGATTGTTCCCCCCCCCCAAAAAAAAATGATGAAAAAAAAAATGCTGTAATTTTCAACGGTTGTACATTAATACAGAAATAGTTACTGAGAGTTTTTAAAACCGGACCCTGTCTCTTGTGTTCATTATGTCACACACACACACACACACACTACAAGGGCCAATGAAGGTATGACCAGGTATATATCGGAGGGCAAACGCACCTAAACTCAAGGTTACCCCATGACATTTTGGGAAATGGTTAACTTTTAAGCTGATATAAATCTGAATGATAGAAGTGCGCTACAGCAAGCATTAGACTTTAGAAGTTAAGTGATGGTACATAAACTAACATGTCTGGAAAATGTGATGCGTCTGTGTGAAGTGGTGGAGATGTTACCGTAATGACTGAAGCATGGGTAACAGAACATCTGTCCCGCGTCAGTGCCGAGACGTTGGATCAGTAGAGTAATGGGAGTAGAGGTGGTACCGTTTTGTTCAGAACTGCGGGCTAATTGTTCGCAGCCCGGCACCTCCGTCCACATGTGGGTCAGTGGGCCTGCTGTGGCCTGATGTAGCCGGTGTAATGGCGTGCTAGATATTACCTGCTCTTACATGTGTGACCTAGTTTCACTGTGACAGACTTGCACGTAAGGAGGATTTATTCCAGAGCAGGACAAGCAGCTGTTTCCTATTATAAAACGGATGCTTCTTGTCCTCCCTTCTGATTGGCTGAGCCACTATTTGTGACATCTGTGACCTCTGTCAGCCTCCACCATCCCAGCCCGACTCACGTCTGACCGAGAGAAGGACCCGTGTTGTCACAGCTGTGCTCAATGTTCCCAAAGCCGAAGTGGGACAGCTGGTCTTCACGAACAACCTCATTTAGCGTAATAAGCGTTGAGTTATGAGAACTAACTTAGTTCAACAAAGAGCTTTGGCTCTGTTTTCTACCAGAAAAAATATCTCATCATAAGTTTGTACATTGTTCCATGAAATAAACTACTAAAGTATAGTATAAGAAAGATGACATGGTGCTTGCTGTTGGTTTAAAACCTGCTGGAGGTAACAGAACCTCGATCGACCAACAAGCCTGTCAATCAATCTGTGATCTGACCAATGGAAGAGCAGCACACCCCCACCACTCCAAAGCCCCGCCCCCTAAACGTTTGTCCAAGAAACGCAAAAGCCAGGAAACTCCACCGCGATTCAGCGCCATCTGCTGTTCAAATAAAAGAAATGCAATCTGAGTGAAACAAGAAATATAAATATCAAATTGTATTGCTTAGTGTTAAACTAAACTTAAATATAGTTTGCAACGACTGTGTTTGTTCATTGTTTTGGGTTTATGTTATTGTTTTTGATTTGTGATCCTACATTTCTTTGCGTTTTAATACTTCATACAAAGTTGATTCCATAATAAAGGTCATAGATTACTTAATGCCCCTTAAGGGTGGAAAAAGCTGATGGAGCAACCAAACTGTTTGGCTGCAGAAAACTGCAATCATGGCATTTGAAAGTTTCAAAGGAAGAAGACCTTCCCCAGTCTGTCTTCCACACCAGAGGACAGTCCCACCCCAAGGAACTGTACCGTCACCATTTGTATTTCTATTCACCCTCTACACCTCGGACTTCCGCTTCAACACCGAAACGTGACACCTACAGAAGTTCTCGGACGACTCCTCCATTGTCAGCTGCATTACGGAGGACAACGAGGAGGAACACAGAGACCTGGTGGAGAACCTGGTGGAGAACCTTGTGGGACGGTGCGACAACAACCAGCTCAACACTGGGAAGAGCAAGGAGCTGGTGGTGGACTTTAATAAACTGGACTGGTCGGACAACACTCAGGCCCTCTACAGGGCAGCAGTAGCTCAGGAGGTAGACTCCCCGTCCAGCAACCGCAAGGTTGAAGGTTCGAGTCCAGCTCCTCCTGGGGAAAGAAATCTGTCGGAGTGTCCTTGAGCAAGACACCTAACCCCAATTGGCACCTTGCATGGCAGCCTCCGCCAACAGTGTGTGAAAGTGTGTGTGAATGTGAGGCTAACTGTAAAGCGTTTTGGGCGACTGGTGAAGACGGTAAAAAGCGACATATAAATGCAATGCATTTACAGGAAAGGACAGAGCAGGCTCAGGTCCAGGCTCAGGTCCAGGCTCAGGTCCAGGTCCAGGTGCTGGACTACCAGTCTGTAGTAACCAGTGCTCTCTTCTTCTTCTTCACTGTGGCGTGCTGGGGAGGCGGCATCAAGACAGGGGACGCCAACAGACTGGACAAGCTGGTGAAGACGGCCAGCTCTGGTGTGGGAGTCAAACTGGACAGTCTGGAGGTAGTGGCAGAGAGGAGAATGATCTGGGAGAACCGTCCTGGAGAACCGTCCTGGAGAACCCTTCTCACCCTCTCCATGGTGAGCTGAGGCTGATGAGGAGAACCTTCAGCCACAGGCTCATCCTGCCACGAAGCAGGACGGGTTC
>OMOT01070660.1:0-11377 GCA_900312575.1 Acanthochaenus luetkenii | reverse complement strand
TTAGGAACACTTGAGAACAGACCATAGGTCTGACAATAAGTTTGTCTCTAACAAGGAGACGTCTTTAGCTTAAAGATATGATTGGAATATTGTAGTGAGAGAAGAAGCAGATATGTGTAATCTTGGATATACCACACTGCCAATCGCAGTAAAGGTTTAATGAGAAATCGACATGAATAAGAATCGTACGTACGGGTCTCTTCCAAACATCAGTAAGGAAGAGAACACTCTGTATCGACATCACAGAGTTTATATAGAAAAAACAGTATGCTTCTCATTGGTCCATGGGTGACGGACCATTCCACGAATGTGCTGACGACATCTGGTCTGGTATCTCTTCATAAACAGGAAAAGTCTGACCTAGGGATTTAAATGACGTAACTCTTTCTAGACCGGACAGTTCTTGTCGCCAGAACTCTGAGAATCTTATCTCTTAAGAAGGAGACGTTCTGAGCTTTTGATACTGTCTGGTCAGTTTGGAACACTCTTCTGAGAACAGAATCAGGAAATGTGAAACATAGATATTCTACACTAGGCAATCCAGTATAACCACGCCGCTTTGATAAAAACACAGGGAAAACATAGGGTTATTGGTTGTCGGTTATTTTCATGCTATATGTTTTAGGTCATTTGCATCTTACATCTTACCAAAAGCTGGACAAGTATTAGTATTACACTACGAACCCGGGGCCGTTTCAGAGCATGATTCCCCCCAAAGTCCGGATCGTTTGGTTAGTGTGAACGCTACGTTCCGTCCTCGGGAACAGATCGCCGTTCCGACGGTTCAGGTGTCCCCGGGCACGGAAAGATTGAAGTGTGAACACAACCGTGCCAAAACGCGGAAGACACCGCCTGTCTCACACAAAATCTCTGTATGCATGCAGCACGTGCCGATCACAACCTCCGAACACTGCATACATATGTGATAAAGTAGGAAGGCAGGCGAGAGGGTCTTCCTGCTGTATCGGAGTGTTGCTTCATCTCTCTCTCTCTGCTCGGGAACGGAACAACATTGGTCATGTGAAAGCTGGCTGGCGGGGGAGGGGGGGCTCTGCCTCACCTGCCTCCCCTGACCGCACATCCCTGGTTCTCACTGATCCCAATCCAGTGACATCAAGGTGAGGTTGTACTGACTGCCAGGCCACTCAACTGATTTATGTCTACAAATTTGTTCTTGAGCAAGCGGTTGATAGCCCATGTGATCACTTACGTGGGCTAGCTTCTGTTTTTTCTACCATTGATGATTAATCAATTACATTGCCCCCTGAATTCAGTCAAGAAATTAGCAAAAGAATCCATCCAAATAGTTTAGTCTGATACATGTAATAATCCTCCTTTACTTAAACCAAGTGGGGAAATAAATCTACCAGTGGAATGAAATGATCCCACTAGTTTCAGGAACTCTCTAGAAACAACTGCGAATAACTTGAAACAAACTAGAATAGGGCAGAACATGTGCAAGAAAATAAGCTACACTTGATTCAAGAAAATATATGATTTTAAGACCCAACATTAGATTACATGACTGTTAGTGTAAGAAGAACTACTAAAAATATTGCCATGAGTGTTCTCATTTGAAAATCACTGCATGTCCATTAAAGGCAAATATTGGTGTTTAGTTCAGCGCAGCTTTTGGACCCATTTCTCTCCCTATTATAAGTTTCATCCTCGCTTTCTTTAGCATCTCCATGATCATCTTCAACATCATTTCTCTCCATAACATCATCTGCATTCCCTCTTTCCTCAATTTCATCATCTTTCTCTCTGATATCATCATCATTTCTTTCTTGAATATCTTCATCTTCATTATCCTCTATCTGCCTTGCATCCCTTGGCTCTCTGATATCTCAATCATCACTGTCTGTACTGTCTTTATCTAAGGTGGAGCAAATAACAATATTTGAATTATAATAGTTGAATATAATTGTACTGTATATAATAGGGGTAGGCGATATGACGATATTAGATCGTGAACAATTAAAATGTCCATGATCTGCATTTCCAGAGATCAGGAGTATCCGGCTAAAGTGAAAGTGAAACTGCACGTCAGTTGCCCTGACAACGCTCATAAATGTTGTTTTCTCAGCCAAACCTAAAATCACACTATTGGCTAGTCCCTTTTGCCCCTCCCCTAACAGACACACCAATAAACCAATAATAGCACCAATAACAGTACGTAGCGCCTTGTTTTATTTTCCTCCCCTTTTGATTTGACAACATAGCAGTTATTTGCAAAGTTTGCAAAGAACATGTTCGCACATCGGATGGCAACATAACGGACCTTTTTAATCACCTCAAGAGAAAGTAGTCATCAGCTCCTGCCCTGGCTCTTATGTGGACTTGGGTGTTGCCCTTTCCCCTACGGTTACGGATGGCCATTGTCCGGTCCCAATGCTTTTACTACGCAATCGCAGCCCCTGCTTCCCTGGATATCTTCGCCAACGGTGCCTCCATCTCTCTGCCTCTATCGCCTTATCTGTTTCCTATGTCACTGCCTATGCTATTGTCCATTCCACTGTTTGTCCCGGCACCTATTCCCCACTCAGCCGTCCTGGTGGGGATCCCTCTTTGACATGGCCCACCCAAGGTTTCTTCCATTTTTTTTACCTAATAAGGTTTTCGTGGAAGTTTTTCCTTGCATGCCTCGAGGGTCTAAGACTGGTGGTGCCGGTAGTTTAGGCCTTGTAGAATAGGTAGGCTTGATATGTCCTGCTAAAAATGTATATTGTGTGTCTTGTGCTTTGTTCTGTCTCCCTGTTTGGCTTATACTATTATGTAACTCCATTGATTGTTCAGGTAGATCTAGTTTGGCTCATCTTCTGTAAAGTCCTTTGAGACATGCTGTGATAAAGGGCTCTATAGATAATGGAACTTGAACTCTACTGGAAAGGGCACTCTGTCATGTAGTGGCAGCATATAGGGCACTCTATCACGGCACCATTTACTTTGGAAGGGCACCATAGGGAAGGTCAAGTTTAGACCATTGGAAGGGCTCCATAGCGAAGGTCAAGTTTAGACCATTGGAAGGGCACCATAGGGAAGGTCAAGTTTAGACCACTGGATGGGCACCATAGGGAAGGTCAAGTTTAGACCATTGGAAGGGCTCCATAGCGAAGGTCAAGTTTAGACCATTGGAAGGGCACCATAGGGAAGGTCAAGTTTAGACCACTGGAAGGGCACCATAGCGAAGGTCAAGTTTAGACCATTGGAAGGGCACCATAGGGAAGGTCAAGTTTAGACCATTGGAAGGGCACCATAGGGAAGGTCAAGTTTAGACCATTGGAAGGGCACCATAGGGCACTGCATCACATTGTATCCACTAACAGAGCACTCATTAAGACACGTTATTAAATGTTTTCCCATGTGAAAAGCAGCCAATAGGGCACGCCCACTCGTTTTCGTCAATCAAGAGGGAACTATCTATGTCTCGCTCTCTACCTCCCTCACCCACCCTCTCTCTCTCTCTCTCTCTCTCAGCACATCCATCACTTTCTAGCTGTATAGATGTGTGTGTGAGGACCAGGGTGGGGAATCTGAACCCATTGTTTAACTTCCTGTTTTTAACCTGACTGGAAGACTGTGTGTGTGTGTGTGTGTTTTCCAGTAAAATCAGAAGCTATGGAGGAAACAAACAGTCTACTAAGCCCCAAAACACACACACACACACCAACAGAAAGAGAGTGACTTACATAATAAAACCTGCTGACAGTCAACAGAGGAACCAAACCAAGGATGGCCTGTTGATGTACAGATGAAGATTAATCACTGTAGAGTAAAAAAAGTAAAAGTACCATAGTTTGGTAGTTAGTCATAAATATATATTTAGTCAAATCCATCCATCCATCTATCTGTCTGCCTGTCTATCTATCTATCATTAGTAGGTTGAGTCGTTTTGTTTATGAGACTTCATGATGCTAACTGTAGTCAAATTAACTAATTTATTTTCGGGCTCGCGCTGCCACATTTGGCCGCAGAAAACCGCCGAGTGCGTCTGTTTCCAAATCCAGAGCTTCGGAGCGGGCGGCGTTTCATGGATGGTCGCAAAACACGGGTTATCTGTGTTTTGATGAAAGGTTAGGAAGGGATGGACCGTCTCCAGCAGGTTGGTTAGAAAAAACTACGATTCCCGTGGTCTGTTCTGGTCCTTGAAGCCAGGCGAGGGAGGGGCGGAGTGGGGGATGGGAGGACCGAGTTGGACTCCTAAAATATATTTGTGTTGGGAAAGTCAGAAGTTGGCAGAAAAAAGCTACATACAGTCTATATAATATAATACATATTGTCTGCTAGTGTCACTGCCAGGTTCCACCGTCATCCTCACAACAACAACAACATGTCTGAGGGAAATTAGTAACCTAACATAGTGTTTATGGCGAAGGGGTCATGCACTCCGTGGATCTAAAATCAAACGCCTCGCCTTAATGCTTTGTTGGATTTACGTCTGTGCGCGCGCGCGTGCACGGCGGACTAACGGTTCAACAGGATTTGTTTTTGGTTTGAAATCATTAATTCGACGTGTTGGCGTTTCAGGCAGGCAGCGAGGAGGACGCCTATCTACCCAGAGGGCGGGACGTAGTAGGGCTGGCCAGCCAGAGCGGGGGGCAGATTGGTCGGTGCGGGGAGGCGGGACCTGAGAGCGACACGTTCTTGGTCGGGTTCAGCGTCCATCACGCGTGGTGTTTGAGTGGGATATAAAGCGCGCGGCTGGGCTGACCACACAGTGAGAAACACAGCAGCTCGTACTGACATGTGTTCTGTCACTAGTTCAACCAATTTATTAACCGACACACACTTCCACACACACACACTAACAGTTCAGCAGGAGTGGGTTTTCATGCTCAGTTGGTGTGTTGGAGGGTGTTTTGTAGTTTTGGTGCGTTATATTATTTGTTCCATTCTACTTCCTGCCGAGGAAATGCATGTTAGCTTGAGGTGGCTAGCTGGAGGAGCTAACTGTTTACTGTCGACTTGTTTTTCTCTTCTAGAGAGTCCAGGGAGGACAGACCAGAGAGAAGCAGCACCGCTGGGGAGGGCAGGGGCTGAATTATTCATGAAGAGGCGTGGTTGATTGGTAGATCCAACACAAGGGGCGGGACTATTTTAATAAGGAAGGCATCTTGTCTGCAGAATGTGGGAGGGGGTGTTTGGACACATACATACATACACACACACACACACACAGGTCTATTTATGTCTGTATTAACACACAGACAGACTGAGTTGGTGCGAGTGTGTGAGTAGATCACACACACACACACACACACACACACACACACGGGTCCAGGGTGTGGACTGCAGCAGTCGAGGACAGGAAGTGGATCTCAGGACTGTAGACCTGCTTCTGTTCACAGAGTAAGTACCAAACTGTAGGTTGTGTGCACAAAGATGGCGTCTCTCGGAGTGATGTCATCGGCCCCTCCCAGCAGAGACCCAGGACTGTTGCAGTGTGGGATAAATGATATCACACCTGGTGGCCGCCATCTTTATGCCCCCAGTTCACTGAAAGGGAAAGGGAAAGAGAACTTAATTGCCTGTTAGTATATGGTGGTACTACATAGTACAAGTACTGCTATATATTTTATACTCTATCTACCACGAGTACTATATCTACTATTAGTACTGTATCATAAGTACAACTATCATTTTTAAACATTACTACAAGTTCTACTTTATCTGCTACCAGTATTATATCTGTTATAAATAGTTCCGTAAATACTACAATAAGTACTGCTGTATCTACTATTAGATTACATGATTTGTTACTATACAGTATTTACTTCAAGTACTAATCTGCTATAAGTATTACTATATTTACTATACTGTATGTTTTTTTGTATTAGTTATCTACTGTGAGTATTGCTGTACTTGGATTATTACTATGCCTGTTGTAAGTATTATTATTAAGTATTGTTTTTGGCATGTTGCATGTCTGCCTTGTACTTGATTTTACAGTAGCACTCAAGTTAATAGCAAGTTGATGTTGATGCTTTACTGAACTCTGGTCTGGTCTCAGTTAGTTAGTTAGTTGATAAGTTAGTCAGTTAGTTGGTCAGTCAGTTAGTTAATAAGTTAGTCATTAAGTAAGTCGGGTTACCAGTAGGGTTGGGTCAGTTTCCGGTTCACCGTTGTGATGTGATGTAAGAGCTAATATAGGCTCATCTGCGGCGCATAGCCACAATATCGGCATGGCCACCACAAAATAAAAAGTTGGTCAATGTCTAGAAATTGATCTAAATGGAGAGGTGCGCATCACCATATGTTCTCCGTCACACCACAGACTAATCTGGAGAGGCTGGGCGCTCACTCAGCAGTTGCTTGTAAACACACCACACACACATGCCTTTTTCCTCATCCACTTGTGTGAGACAGACATCACCTGTCAGACGGACACGGGCGCAGCTGCTGTGTCCAATGTTGAGAGTCTGACAAAACCTGATCGACTTGACAACGGACGGCTAATTAACTTATTCCCTCCAATACTGAACTTGGGATGTTACTGTCTGCTAAATGACATTAACCCAGCTAGCGGAGTCTATATATATATATATTCAACAAGACGTCATCATACATCAACAAGTGGAAAATAATTTATCTCCTGTGCACTGAACATGTTTGCAACTGTCATTTGGCGATGCGCAGACCAGTAGCATTGCTCTCAATCCGACGGAGCCTCTCGCTGTAAAAAACGAAAGTGAAACTAAAATGTTTTTAGTTATCGGAGATGTGTGAAACTGCCCGACATTCAGATAGAGAGTTAACATGAGTGCAAACACAATACAAACACTGGCATATTGTTCTTGTTCATCATTGGATTCCACTGGACATGCCACTGTCACTGTAGGTGAAGACAAGTAATGAATCCATAACCCATGACAGGCCGTGATATACTGAAAATACGTATATATTTCCTGTTACTCAAGAGCAGCTTGTATCTGCCATGTAGTGGTCAAATTAAGTATTACCGGTGTGAGCTGATAGTCGGCCATATATCAAACCGGTTTAAAACTCCGGCACAACCCTAGTTACCAGCTCTGGGTTTTCCTAACTCAAAGTCTATAGGAGAGTTTGGTCGACTCCTAGACTTCGTACTGTTGGACAGACGCAATGGCTTAATGGCCATGGGTAGAGTGTGTGAGGTTGGAACATTTTCAAGTTGTAAGCCCACAGCCTCAACAATACGGCACACAGCAGATTTACTCTGAGGTGTTTTCAATTTGTTGTGGCAAGTTCATGCAATTGGAAGCTAGTCATTATGCGTTCATGACTTTTCTTCCATTCCGATTACCGAAGTACGTTTTGAGCATGCAGTGGTAATAGTCATGGGGCGATTCATGCATGGCCTGTTTAACAGCCATGCTATTAGGTCAGGTTCATTATCATAGACATTTGGGCAGCACGGTGGCTCAGTGGTTAGCACTGTCGCCTCACAGCAAGAAGGTCCTGGGTTCAAATCTCGCCTGGCCCTTTCTGTGTGGAGTTTGCATCTTCTCCCCGTGTTCGTGTGGGTTTCCTCCGGGTGCTCCGGTTTCCTCCCACAGTCAAAGACATGTAAATATATGTGTTTGTGTGTAGTGTGGTGCATGGTGTGATGTACTATGTATATGATGCATGCAATGTATACTTGTATGGGGGCGGCAGTAGCTCAGGAGGTAGAGTTCCCGCCCCGCAACTGTAAGGTCGGCAGTTCGAGTCCAGCTCCTCCCGGGAAAAAATTAATACATCTGTCGTCGTGTCCCTGAGCAAGACACCTAACCCCCAAAATTGCTCCCGTTGAGCAGGTTGGTACCTTGCATGGCTGTCTCCGCCAACGGTATGACATGTAAGTCGCTTTGGATAAAATCGTCTCCTAAATGCTGTAATGTAATGTAATGGATAAAAGCGTCTGCTAAATGCCGTAATGTAATGTAATTTGAGAATTCCTGCTTTAGGGCGTGAATCAATAAGTTGTAGTCAGCTTGGACTTCAAGAGCTTGACGTTCAATGAAGCTTTCAAGTGTATGTGGCCAGTCAGTGCAATCTCCCATCGATTGGCCTGAGTCGTGATCTTCTTTGCAATAAAACCTCTTTTGGCAAATCAGCTTCAAGAGAACTACGTCATCTTTTATCCCTTATCACGGATCTCGTTACTGGATCTCTTCTTCTCCGGTAGCTAACCTGCTACAGTGAACACGGGGTTTGAGGTAAGTCTTGTTTGCTGCCGACTATGTAATTTGCTGTTAGGTAACTAGGTGGTAAAGTAACGTTAACCTGCTAAATCAAGGTGAAGTGTGTTGTGATAATTTGTCCCTCATGTTACAACATCAAATCTTTCCCAACCTGTTGAACTTATAGACCGATGTTTTGTCAACGTCATTGTCTGAAAACTCAAGTGAAAAACGAGGCCCTGATATCAGCTGATAATATCTGGTCTATTATTCAGAATGAGAGAGCTTAAGGAAGAAAATTCCATTTATATAGCGCAGTTTGACGCAGGGCTGAGGTGCAAATGAAGATGTATATGATGATATATGTAAGTCGCTTTGGAAAAAAGCATCTGCTAAAATGCCGTAATGTAATGGAACAGAAAAATAGTTATCTCGGCCATTGTAACTGTTTTTGTGTGTATTGTTGTAACAATGTTTTTACGCTGACCTCTTGGCCAGGTCACTCTTGGAAAAGAGATTTTAATCTCAATTAGTTTTTTACCTGGTTAAATAAAGGAAGTTGATTGAATTGATTGACATACAGTCACAGGGTTTTACTGATGAAAATCAAATCACTTTTTTTTGACTAGGCAATGGTTCTTGCTGAACATTCGCTGCTGTTTACCTTCGCACCCGTGATGGTGAAGCTGGCCCAGGCTCTGGCTGCAGACAAAGTAGTGCTGAGGAAACAAGCACTTGAAGGACTTGTTCAGGCCAAAAAACTGAAGAAATGACATAAACCTTTTTGCTCACCAGCCACGACTTGCTGGTCAACCCCACTAGAGCTGAAACACTGGTGTCAATAAATGTGTTTTTACCTAAAGTCAATGTTGTCTTGTCTCTTAATTTTCTTCTCAGAGTGCACCAGAATGCTACATTTTAAGATGATATTAAAAAAATAACATGTCCCGTGGGAGGATGCCCCCGGACCCCTCTAGACAGGGTTTGGCCTTCGCAGATTTGTCACTTTGTTTTGCCTCTTATGAGTTTGCAGGTATGTCTTTTAGTAGTGGTAATCTCCAGTTGAGTTGCCTCATGCTCCTTTAGGAGATCTTCATACTTGCCTTGTGCTTCTCGGATGACTTCCTTTTGTTGAAGCGCATTTATGTAAGTAATGCATAAGTCGTTCTCCATAGTATATCTGAATTTCCCATCCCTGAGTTCAGTCTTGGTATCCCTGGCTGGTTGGTGAAAATTATAGAGATGTTGTTTCAGTTTAGTGATGTGGTCATTGAGGTTCGCAACTTCAAAAATATGGTGGGCATCGGTATCTGCTGACAGAGCTCTTTCATGCTATCTCTATGCTTGCTTAGCTTTGCTAGTTGTTTGTCTTTCTTCTCAACCTGGGCTTGGAGGTCAGTCATTGCCATTATAAACTTCAATAGGGCTTCATTCTGCCTGTAATTGCCCTGACTCTAGGTCTGTGCAGTGTTTAACTTTCACCATCTGGTTAAGATTGAGTTTGTCAGTTGGAACACTCACGAGCCGATCTATGAAAGAAAATGTCTGTGCCATTGCGACTTATGGATGTATGTAACCAAGGGCAAGCAAACTTTGTCAATCGACATTGTAAGTGAAGGGAGTATAAGCTCGCTGATGCACTGGGTTAGAGGCTACTAAGGGTGTTAGCGACACTAGTTCAATCAGTGGATACTGATGGTGGTATACTAAAGGTATTAGACACAATGTATACGGACATGAAAAACAAGTCTGCCGTAACTACTCAGAATGCAACACTCTTAAAGTAACAGGCACAATTTCTCTATAGCTGCTTTTTATTTGGATGTTTTGATATGCAGTACAAAAAAATCATCATGTTTTAATTGTATTTTTCCACTGATTGAAAAGAAAGCTGTTATTTATTTGAAAAGAGAAAACAAAGCGCTGAATTGGTACTTGCCCGGGCAACCGGGGCAGCATTAATGTCGAGCCCTGCCATACGTATACCATGAAACGGAGGTCTGGAGGAAGATGAACAGGGTGTTGTATGGTGTTTGACAGGCTTCTTCCTTGAAAGGGCATTTTCTTTCAGATCCCAGATTTTTCAACCCCATTAAGGATCTGTTATCAGGAGAGAGATCAGCAGACCGGTTCCCTGTGTATCCTCTCTGTGTGAGGCCAGGCTTAGATAAACTACATTTAGTTAGTCAGTTAGATAGCCAGATAGATAATCAGTTAGGTAGTTAGGTAGTCAGTAGGGCTGCAACTAATGATTATTGTTTCTGTCACACCCTCTATCTCTGCTTCCTGTGGGCGCGCCGCGGCCACTCGTCTGGGCTACAGTGCATATTTTACCTCACCTGCTCATGTCTGCACACTTGTGAATGTCACCCTTTTGTCCAGTCTCTCTTATAATGAGGCTGTCTCTGTAGTCTTGCCTGCGCTTTAGCCCAAAAAGTTCAACTTTTTTCAACTGAAAAAATAAGCATAGAGCCCATGGCGCTATACTGAAGAGACGGTGAACGTTAGCACTAGCTAGCATTAGCTATCTATCTTAACTTAGCTAGTTAATACTCCAGTCTGCAAAAACACGACACTAAGCGAGTTTTTATGATCGTTGCAGCCCTAGTAGTCAGTCAGTTAAGATAGTTAGTTAGTTATTTAGTCAGTTAGTCATGTAGTGAGTCGTTTGTTCACCTCTGCATTAGGACAGTCCCTATGAGGTTAACTGTGTTAAATGAATCAGTCGTCTGTCTAACTGAAGCTCCTTTCTGCTGCTTTATCCCAAACTCATGTCCTTTCATTACGTTATTATATTCATCATTATAATCTCATTTGTTACCAGTGCACTGTTCTCCGGTGCTGAGTGTCTCCGTTTCCCCTCGGTTTTCCTGTAATCAGCTGAGTGCAGAGACCTGGAGAATGTGTCTGATTGGCTCTTTCATGTCAGTTAAACTAACCGCTTCTCTCTGCAGATCAATGCCATTGGCTGCTGAGCCAAAAGCCCCACCCACAGGAAGAAGATGATCAAGATGTCAATGGACAAAGAAACGGTCCTCTCTCGTGATAGGATGTTGCAGGAAGTGCCTGTTAAAGTAAGCCCCGCCTTCCCCGCAACAATCAGCCTATCAGAGGAGCCCAAACTTACCAAGACACGTCCACTTCGCCCCAAAAATGGCATCCAGCCCGCCAACAACAGTCAAGCCCCTCCCACTGCCCCTTCTCAGCGAATCGTCAAGCGGCGCTACTCTATGGGC
>OMOT01070610.1:2383-15958 GCA_900312575.1 Acanthochaenus luetkenii | reverse complement strand
ATGAAACGTTTTGTGCAGAGATGAGAGCTGTCAGTTGTCCTTATCCTCTCCAGCACATATAAGGTCTGTAGTCAAGTTACTCAATCACTGATAGCCAGCTAGCATAAATAACATTACTCACCAACTACTATCAGTTTCAGAAGTGGCTACAGGATACTTTGGTTTTAAATGTTGGAGCTGTTGAGGAAGTCTGTTCTATTCTACAGAGGTATTACTCTGCAGTATTGTCAGCTTTAGAGCTGAAATATTCCCGGACTTTGTTTAGAAATTTACGGTCCACATTTCTTTAGTGTCTCGCAAGTCCGTTTGTATTTTCAGCCATCTTCCATTAGGGAAACATCTTCTTTGCCTGTCTGCTGCATGTTGAGCAGCTAAACATTTAAGCACTGCTGCTACCTAGCGCTTCCTTGGCGCATTGCGTCATTGACTGTTAATAATTGGTATCTTTCACATACAGCCCTGATACAGCCTGAAAATGTTAAGATATGTGACGCGTCGACATTAAAATGTAACGTCGATGAATTTACATAATCGATTTTGTCGACTAATCGTTGCAGCTCTATACATGAGCCTAAACTGATCGTGTTAGTACTATGTTCAGGGTTCGTTCACTTTTTCACCAATGGTTTTCAATGACTTTTCCAAAAGTTTGAACCTAATTTCCATGACCAAAAATAGCAACATTTCAGACATGCCACAGATAAAGGTGTGAACATTAGATATCGTTAGAAAATTACCCAGTATTGTAAATAGATGCTAATGAATGACTGAGAAACAGTAGATTCATTTTCAGTACATTTAAGATTACATTAATTTATATTTATATATATATATATATATATATTAATAATACAATTTAACCAACTTATCAAAATTAACTATAACAGTTTAATATATTTTTATGTTTACCAATCTTAACTGTAGAGTTAATGAAATGTAGGGAATTATGTTCAAATCATATTTCTAAGACCTTTCTAATACTTTCATGAAATTATTATTTTCCAGGCCTGGAAATTGTCACTTTGACATTAACTGACTTTTCCAGGTTTTTAATGACTGTATGAACCCTGTATGTTATAAGACATTCATTATTATCAACGTGTGTGATGCCCAGCTTAGTTTTTAGCAGTGATTCTAACTACAGTCTACCAGAGACTGAAAAGGTCAAAGTCTGCAGAGTTGAAAAGGCAGAGTAACTATCTAAATTAATCAGCTAATGTATCTCTCTCTGCCTCACAATATAAGCCACGTCTTCAACACAAGCAAGAAAAGGAAGACCCGATGGTTATCTAAGCACCATGAATACAGGGTTGTGACTGTGACACAAATTTCCAAAACCATAACAACTATGTTATAAAAAAACAATTTTTAGTGTGACTAGTACAGCACCACAAACACTGAATAATTACTGAATACTGCCCTGACACCAAAAGAAAGAACTAAAGCAACCGACTAGTTTCTTACCCTGACTGAGAGGCCATGGCCCCAACCACTGAAACATTGGAAGGAGGAGGGAGGGGGGTTCAGAGAATCTCCCAGGGATTCAGAAGTATTCTCATCATGGTCTGTCAGCCTGTATTAGTATGTCAACCTCCTTCAATGAAGACAGACCAGTCTTTTTTCTATATGTGGGTGTCCAGCTGGAAGAGTGTGACTATAGTTTCGTTACTCGATTCGAAGGTACAGTGCATTTCCTTGGAGTGGAGACAAATCTGACTTAGGGAGGGGAGGTGACTGCTCGTTTTCGGGAGATACCATGTTGATAAACAGCGGGGGTAGTCGCAAGCGGGGGACAATAGGTGAAGTCTAGGGGAGCCTAGCAGCTTTTGTTTGTGTGTGTTTGAGGATTAGTATGTGTGGGGTACAAGCTAGGTCAAAAGAGCGGGGGTGGACAAGTATGTGGGTGTGTGTGGTGTGTAAATGAGTGAATAAGAGAGAGACAGAGAGAGTGTCCTGGTGGTGCCTGCCGTGTTTAATGGTAACAGCACTCGGCCAAATCTGATCTTCAGCTGTGAGGCAAAATGGCTCAACAAGGAGCAGAAAAATCTCTTCAACTTAGTTAATTCAGGATATTAATGATCTAAAGGAGGTACATGCTAAGGCACAATTTACCCCAATGCTCATCACTACACTGGAGCAGGGTGATCATGATGAGTCATTTGTAAAGACTAAATCAAAATTAAATAATCTGGCTAATTATATCTTAAACTGTAACATTGAAGGAGTAACAAAGAGGCGATGAGAAAGGAGCGTGGAAAAGAGACTAACATTAAACAAATGAATTACCCATGTCTATGTGACAGCCTTATGGCAAATTAATGTACATGAAAGCCTTATAGGTCAATTGGGGAGAATATCCACTGGGGGGAAAAACTGAGCGAGAGGAAGGAGGAAAAAAATCTCACCTCTCTCCGATAATGGAACGGTCCACCTCGGTCCATAAAAGGAGATGTTATTTTATACCACGAAGCCTCTCCTCCATGTGATGTCAGTGCCCTCATGACGGCCCAGCCAACCAGCGCACGTCTTTCCGTCAACATCCTCCCTCCCCCACTATGCCCTAGCACAGGGCAAAGCACCAGTGGAGTCTTTTAAAGAGACAGCGCGCAGTTTTCAGTGCAGTGCAGGAGTAACAGGAGGCACGTTGTAACAAACGGGAGACAGCTATCCATCAACTATATGACGATGACACCCAGCCAATGTGTTATCATCACATCATCTCCAGGTGGTTCAGAACACTACAGCTAGGATTTTAGCTGGTACAAACAGACAAACCCACATCATTCCAATTGTGTTATATCTCCGCTGGTTACCTGTTAGGTTTAGTATTGATTTTAAGATTTGATCACTTTAAAGCACGGTTAGGTTTGGCTCCAAGCTGTATACACATTTTAACTGCAAAAGAGCCAGTGTGCATCCTTCGACAGGGTCCCTTCTGGTCGTTGCCTACGTCTAGGTTTAAGAATAAAGGTGACCAGGCCTTCAGACTTTGGAACACCCTGCCCAAGGAGCTTATCTAGTATAATCAGTAACATCTTATAAAACACTTCTGAAAGCTGATTTTGATAGACTTTCTTTTACGCTTAGACTTTTATCCTATTATTTATACTTATATTGTTTTACCCTCCATTAGCTTTATCTTGAGGTGTTCTCCCTTACATGCTTAAAATTATGAGTATGTTTGCTTTTATTTGATGAACACTTTGTAAACTCTGTTGTAAAAAGTGCTATACAAGTTACAATTATTATTTCACAAGACGCCTATGTGTATTTTGAAGACTCCACAAAGGAGCATGTGCATAATCTACCTACTTCATGTTTGCATCTTTATGTTGTCCTATTTAAATAAGAAACAAGGTGTGATTCAAGGCCTATTGCAAAGTGAACAAGACTGAAACAATGCTGAAAACAAATAATATAATATAATCAAAACATAGCAGCCCTACTTCTGTACAGAGCCTGGAAAGGCTGAGCGGTTCTGTGATCAGTGCTGGGTATTGTTGGAAATACCAGTTCCCCAACTTCAAACTCAACAGATTCTAAAACACTGCCTTTTCTAATCTGTCTCTGTCCGTGAAAGTAAAAATTCATATTGGTATGTTGTAGTCAATTATTTATAGCACAACATTTATACATGCCATCTGCTTTTATAAGTAGAAGCAGACTACACTAACAAGGCCCATAAAGTAGAAAAGAATATAACTTCTCATGTAAAAACTCAACACATCAAAGATTTTTGATAGCTTAGAATAAATATGGATTCCAAAAATCTCTACAGCACCAACAGCCATAGTCCTAACTGTGATAATCACAATGTAAGGCTTGCTCTCAGAAGACCATCTGTAGATCCCAGTCAACCATGCTGCAATAACCAGAGAAATCCAAGTCCTGCCAAAAACCCTTACATGGATCAGAGTAAAAATGACATGACTTACATTAGCTACATAAAAAATTCATGAACCCTGGCTGATGTAACAAGCTAATGTAATAGGCTAAAGCATCGTATTTACTTGATACCAAATAATATACTTTTCATTCCTTTTTAAAAAACGGACTAGGTCTCAGGATAAGAAGTGAAGAATGTGCTTTGAAATATTTCTAGATTAATGACGTTTGCTTAATAGGGTATTTCTGAAATGTATTTGAAGAGTAAGTTCTCACATGAAGAAAGGTCACAATACTGGGTACTGATTGGCAGACAGTGCCACCACC
Organism: Acanthochaenus luetkenii; assembly: GCA_900312575.1. Taxonomy (NCBI): domain Eukaryota; kingdom Metazoa; phylum Chordata; class Actinopteri; order Beryciformes; family Stephanoberycidae; genus Acanthochaenus; species Acanthochaenus luetkenii. The sequence continues at coordinate 11,746 of OMOT01070610.1, read as the reverse complement.
CCTGATTCATTTTATGCAAACCTGCTGACTGGAGGCATTCCAGGGGGTGTGTCAATTAAAATGCTGCAAACCTGCCTAATTTAAGCAGTTGTTTAGGGAGGACTGCCAATCAAGACCAAACGCAGTTGTGATGTATACCTAATCAGAAACTGCCAATAAAAAGAAATTTTTTTCTTCTTCTAAATGTAGTCACTTTCAATCAAACCCCTCAAACAAAATCAAGTTTCTTCAGTAAACATCATTGATAATATAGGTCTTGTCTAAAAGTTATTTAGGTGTGTAACAGTTTGTAAAAATTGATTCTGTGTGGCAGAATTTTTTGAATGTCCCATTCACACAACAATCATAAATAAGCGTAGTTTTCTGTATGCCTTTTTTCATCCACATATTTAGTCAAGGAACTTTAAGGAAGACAATGTCAAAGTTTGATCATGTTTGAGTGGTTAGAATTGTACGGTTACTGCATTAATAAATATAATTCCCAGGCAGATTCCAAGTAGCGCCAATTAACAACATACAAACGGGACTTGTTCTTAATTGGCACCCTTCTCTAAACAACTGCTTACATCCTTCCTTTCAGGCAGGTTTGAAGCGTTTTAATTGACTCATCGCCTGGAATGTCTCCACTCAGCAGGCGTCCATTATCTGAATCAGGGAAGCTGGTAGCATATACCAATCAGGGCCCAGACTGTTCTGCATTTAATAACAAATTAGTCAGATTAATTTAATACTTAGCTTATTAACTACACACAGTTTTGACACAGCAATAACACAATGTGCAGGGCATTTTGTTGCCTAATTATGACTGGAACATAACACACAACCCTTGGGTATCCTGGTAATATTTCAAATACATAAATGTTTAAACTTTACCACATTGAAGCTCTTCAGTTCATTGTGCAAACCAAGCCTGTCAAACATAACTTTTTTTGCATGTATACACACTCCTATCTGAACTGTGATAATATTTGACTAAACCTTGAAAATACAAAATGTTCAGCGGTTTACAACCAGTCCTTGAGTCAACAAGCTACCTTTTTTTCTAACAGCAGAGCACTATCGTCTATGACGCAACAAAAATTTCAACTCAGATTACCAGGATGTGAATCATTGTTTCTGCATGTACAGCACACTGTGGCCAACTGGGCTTCTACAATCTTGGATAGCTCTGTCATTCTAAAATAGGCATGAATGTTTTGAATAGGGACATTTTAAAGTGAACACTGACATTGAGTCTTGGTTGAATAAAACAAGCCTTACAGGCTGAAATGTAGCACAAAAGAAAACTAATTATCAATCATGTAACTCACCCAATGAAATATCTTCAATGGCAAAAAGCCTAGCATACATGGAAAAACAATGGGTACCTAGGTAATGTGCAACAGATCTAGTCAAGCTTTGTTTTATTGTGCATCAGGTCTGCATTTAGCCTGAACCAAAATGCTTACTCATATGAAACATTCCACTTACCAGTCTATTACTAGCCAAAACCATTCATTAACCTTAGACAGGGTACTTTTACCTTCTGAAAACTACCATAACCGAGTTCAAACTTGACCTAAGCAATTATAATTGGATGCATCATGCAGATTTATGCCTACGCCCATATATAGTCAGAGCTTTATCATGTGATAGTAATACAAACACATTACCTCCACCCTATTTGGAGTGGCATAGCAATTTCTGTTTGGTAGTGTGTGATATTTTTCCATACATCAGTCACAAGCTAATTACTCAGAGAACAGTTGGGGCTATATTTGACCCTGGAATATCTGCTAGCCTACACATAGAAACATACCTATAGCTTACTACTCTGGACCTCTAAATACACCTCCACACTCACCAGACAAGGCACTTTCACACCTCATCTACAGAAGCCTTGGCCAAACATGTCACTCTTGAATAAAAAGGCTGGCTGATGAAATAATGTAATTGCATGATTCACTAACTGGGGTGGGGTATTTGCTGTCCAGGTTCCTAGGCGTTGGAACGCCCAGCCTATTAACGTTAGGCTGGAAAAATCAGTGTATTTTAAATCACTTCTTAAAAGATTTTTAACAGGCTATTATGTCATTTGTATTTGCCCATTACTCTTCTGTAACTGTTTAATTCAAGTCTGAAATTTGTACTGTTTATTTGTTATTGCCTGCCAAGCAAACTAACTGTTCTGAAAAGTATTATGCCAATAAAGCTCATCATTATTATTATTAATGTATCAGTAGTATTAGTGCTACTACAGAATATGATTGATGTTATAATTGGACTATTTGAAAAACAATATGATAGAGCAGTATCTCACAGTATAGATATATGCCAAATCTGTTAAATGAAACAGGCCTAAAGAGCTTCACCTCACATACACCAATATGCCCACATGAAAGCTCAACTGTACTGTAGTCCTAGAGAAACAAAAGCTGAAGAACAGATGTGAGAGGTCGGGACACAGCGAGCAGCATATTTTTCTGCTGTGTAAGCAACAGTGCTGAGAGAAAAGGGAAAAAAGCAGCTGATGTCTGATTAGATTTGAGCTAATTAAACTGGCTGACTCTGGAAGTCCTCAACTGGCTCTCAAATGGCAGTCCTATTATTTTGTACACGCATCTACTCTTGAACAGCCTGGAGCTAGCCATTGCTCATTTCCCAAACATCTAGCCTACAAAAATATACCGTACTACTACCTCAACTTACAACAGATCTGTCAAAGCCAAAGAAAATATGCACATACTCCTCTGTCTGGAATTGACACATGTCACCACGAGAGACACCTGGCCTGTGCTTGGGTATGGAGGAAACGGTTAAACCGGAGCCATTGAGCAAATCTTAAACAGGAAGTGAAGAGGATTTCAGTGAACTGCATCACAAGCACTAGACAGAACAAACCTTATTCTGCCATAACACTGTCTAAATGGCCAGGGAGTTTATTTTCTGTCTTGATGGAACATGCAAACAATAGCGTCACTATATCCATGTGGGAAAAAAACATTATTGGTCTAACGTTACCACAGTACTTTAAAACCAATTCCATCCTCAGTTCAAACAACCTAAACCTCTACACAACACCTTACTACAACTGTTGTGCAAGTTCAAAGCTACCTGCCATAAATGAGTTCACGACCATAGATACTCCCCCCCACCCCCCAATGTGTCAAACAAGTGTGTCACTCTGTCCCTGTCTCCATATGCTTAGTGTTTTTCGCTACACGTGTCAGTGAAATTCCTAACTATTATGTATAACGCTAAACTTATTATACATTTGCAGGCCCTTCCCCCCACAGTGGCGTGTAAAATGGCTTCCTAGAAAAGCATATCAGCTGTCCCTTTTGCTAGACACAACTATTATATTTATTTCCCTCGAAATATAAGTTTCCTTAAGGCAAATGATTCAGATCTGGATCCAAGCACGGTCAATGTAGCGTTGATAATAATCCGATAGAATACAGCAGTATACGGTACACGGATGCTACAGTACAACAAGCCAAAAGTTTTTCTAGTCATAGCAAGACACTTGACTACTGTTATGTACCTAGGTTAAGTTATACAATTTACGGTGGAAAACAAATGGTAATACATGCACAGCCATAACTAGGACGCTTGGTTGTTGTTGGTTTCTGAACTGAATAGCATTTAGAGTTCGCCTACAATTTAATTCACGATAATAATAATACATAATCTCTGTTCAGTTTCTGTATGCGAGTTGGAGTTTCCTAGCATATCAGTTTACAGTTTAGTGTCTATAAGTTAACTTGGATAATTACGTGCTCATCCCAGACAAGACAAAAACACAAGACGTCATGTAATGTAAGCTAACATACATAAACAAAAATATGACCCAATAACACAGAGCTAAGATGTTTGCTTTGTTTGCAAACGATTGCTAAAAGCGAACAAACACGCATTAATAACATTTAACGTTAATCTTGCATTCAGTGTTTGCTGTCATCAGAAACCCAACTCAAAAAGTAATCAGCAAGTTTACCCAGTTAGCAGGAAGCTAATACGCTAACTACCTACAGGGCTAATACTAACCTGCATCTACCTTCAGCATTGGGTTAGCTAGCCAGCTCAGCTAGTTAGGTTGTGGCTAGGCTAACAGTTAGCTAGCTCCAACACCTGTGAAATTTTCTGTGAAAATAAAAATTACCATTAATACACACTGTCAGAAAACCACGACCTTGAGTTGGTTGCTAGATAACGTTTCACATAATAGCCAACCCCCTTACCTCTCGTCTTCCTTTTAGGCCCAAACCATTCTAGCTATTGGAAAGCTCTTTTCTCTTTGTCTTTCCCACTTCCAGTTAGCTACACGCAAAATGGACTCAGCGAAACGTTATAACAGCTAAAATACCAAAAACAAATGGACCGACTTCATTCTCTCTTTCAAATGTAACTGCAAATTGAGACGGAGAGAGCGTAATATCATTTTGTCTCTCACTCGTTTCATTATTCTTCAACAGAAGTGACTGGTAGGTCAGGTTGCTAGCTAAGTTAACTAGCCAGCAGGTACAACAGACAGTATTGGATGCATGGATGGCAGTAAGCAATGCTGCCTTGAAGTGCTGTCGGAAATATTGGCACCATAATTGGGAAGGGGGATTTTTGCTGTGTGTGTGTCAAAATGGGGAACGGTAGATATGAACTTCCTATTTGAAAATGCCATTGACCTCTGCTTTCAGGTGGCAAACACAACTCTGGAAGTCGGGGTTGTGTCCAGCTTACGGAATTCCGACATCACCAGCACGGAACTGCAGTCAAGTGTAGGGAAACAATTTATTGAAACCAATCAACTTAAAAAATGGATTGTGATCACAACTCCCAGAACGCCATAGCATGACACAGCTATTTCTTCAGCGGTTGCTGTAAAACATCACCTCCAATGTATCATCCGTTCCCATGACGCACTAGTTGCTGACATGGGATAAATCATTGTTCTCTATTATTGTTTGACGTTCTATTTAAGCAACGCCCCTTTCACCAGTCATACTCTACGTTGTTGTACATTGCTTTTTTTTTCCTCTCCCCAAAACCTCTTCGTTTCACTTTTAGTTGGTCACACGCCTTTTGTCTAATAAATACTTAGTTACATTCCCTAATGTGCGTTTCATCTCATCTTCATTCGACGTAGCTTTGTGCTGCTTGATTTCTAAAATCTACTATATTTGATACGAGGTGCATTCTGTTCCTACTTCCAACCAAAGGCACTCGAATGCGCAACAAGTCACCTTTACTCAATGCAGAGCGCTTACGAGGAGCGCCTGAAGGCAGCACGAGTAGCTAGGATCTGCTCTGTGCCGCGTCATGTGACAGCAGCAGTGAGCCCCAGATAACGGCGAGCACAGGTACGTCATTCAGTCCTTAAAAATAATATGTACTTTCCCCTTCTGATGCTCACAAAAAGGTTGTAACGCGTCAATTGGGGTTTTATTTTGAAAGTTTTTAAATGCAAGTCCTTTTTTTTTTAAATTTCTGCAGGCTTGACATTGGCCTACAAAAATAAAAGTTCAACTCAAGTGGTGTGCCCCTTGCCCAGGGCCCAGGCCTCACACACTGAATTCGATATGAGGCAATTCGAGATGTGTGTAACACCATTCAAAATCCTGAAGTGATCCTTGAGACCTTTGAGGACGGACGGACGGCGGATGACGTTCAGCCGTTATTCCGAGCCTGGTGGTGTAGTATCACGCAGGCCCGTGTCAGTTTCTCGTTTTGCATCTATCGAAAACGGTTAAACAACTTGCCCATGAATTATATCAAAGGCAAATGATGCTCACTTAAATAATTTGCCTTGTGTTATTTGGCGTTTGACAGCTTAGTTTGACAGCTTAGTTGAAGATCTCCCCCCCCCGCCCGGAGGCCCAAGGCACTCATCTGTGATCAAACGTAGAGATGTCTGTTTTTCTGGTTTCAGTGCTGCTGCTCTGTGTTTGTGCAGAGCAGGGTTTGTGGTAATGTCTTCAATGACACACAGGAAGTGGGCTCAAACGAGGAGGTGGGGTTTGTGTTTTTAAATACTTCCACGTTGAAAACATTTTGAGACGCTACAAATCAATATAAAGGAAGGTTGAACGTTGGAAGATCCCCACGTTTGACTCACGGTTCGCTGCTGACTCGTGCAGCGGTAAACGTCTTCATCAGGTTTAAAAACGCATTTGAGAAAAGGGATGGTGATTTTCGTGTCGGCACTCATCTTTAAAAAAAAATCACAACACTGGGATATGATGGAATTTTACATGCCATTGCAATATTAATACATGTGTTGTGTTTAAGCAAGTCTGAGCAACAGTTTAACATCAGAAATGTCTATTTAGGCTAAATAATGAGCGGCTATATTGGCTGCATGGCGCAAAGAGGCAGGACAACAGGAATACTTAATGGAATGTAATGAATAGCCTCTTTCTCTCTCTTCTCCCCCTATCCAAACGCCACTTTTAGCGGTTTAACTGGTTGGTTCTATCAGCAATAGTTCTTAACTCTGGGGAGAAGAGAAAGAGACTGAGTATTTATAACTTTGAACTTGAAGGGCTCCATTAAATACACATTTGATCTATTCTATATATATGTGTCTGTTGTCCTGCCTCTTTGCGCCATGCAGCCAATATAGCCGCTCATTATTTAGCCTATACAACAAATGTATTAATATTGCAATGGCATGTATCATACAGCCTAAATATGCTGTTTAAAATGTAACATACACATGGGAAGAATTCCCAGTAGGTGGTTCAGAGGACTTACTAAGTTGTCTGAATGGAGGGGAAAAAATAAGAAAGAAATAGAGATGGACCAGACCCGAGCGGCAGAGGCTGGCTTTGGGGACGTGGGGTGGGGGACTCTGACTGTTGTCTGTGCTTATGCACCGAACAGCGGTTTGGACTATTCGGCCTTCTTGGAGACCCTGAATGGAGTTCTGTATGGGGCTCCTGTAGGGGACTCCGTAGTCCTGCTGGGATACTTCCAACGCACACATGAGCAACGATGGGGACACTTGGAGGGGCGTTATTGGACCTGGTAAGCCCAAACGTATAGTGTGCGTGAACAGGGAACGTCTGGAGGAGGCCCCTGTCCGAGACACCTTCAACCCTCACCTCCGGCTGAGCTTCTCCGACATCCCTGTGGAGGTTGGGGGCATCGAACCCGAGTGGTTGATGTTAAAAGCCTCCGTTGCTGAAGCTGTGGCTGGGAGCTGCGGCCTAAAGGTCTTAGGTACCTCAAGGGGCGGTAACCCTCGAACATGTTGTCCCGGGGGACTCCGGAGGCCGTTGCAAGGTACCGACAGGCCCAGAGGACGGCAGCCTCAGCCGTGACGGAGGCGAAGCAGCAGGTGTGGGAGGAGTTCGGAGAAGCCATGGAGAAGGACTTTAGGTCGGCACCAAAATGCTTCTGGGAAAACCGTCCGGCACCTCAGGAGAAGAAAGCGGGGAACCCGTTCAAAAAGGGGGACCAGAGGGTGTGTGCCAATTATAGAGGCAACTTTTATTCAGTTCTCATTAAAAGGTTTCCATTTAAAGCCTTTTCAATTCTAGGTAGTGTTCTTTTATTATTATTGTGAACTGTACAGATCAAGTTTGACTAAAAATATACTTTAGTACAAATTCACAAGATTCAACATGAAGCACACTAATTTACAGCAATACAGCAATGCAAGTAACAGAAAAAGATGTTTTGCAAACAGAACTGGACAATCGTACCCCTGACCAATCTTAGTCCATCATCCCCACCTATGAGATTTACAACCTCAAACCTGTCCCATTTAGATCCACCCAACTGTAAGGGATTTGAACAGTGTCCCAAAAATATATATATATATTTTTTAGCATCACTATGTGGACAGCTCAAATAAAATTGCGCCAAAAAAAAGAAAAAAACGAACAAGAAAAACCACTTAGTACGACTTGAAACAATCTATTTCTTCTTTTTCTTCTTCTTTGGTGGCCCTTGGTCTGAATCACTGCTACTTCCCGAGTCTGAGCTGTCTGAGGACGAAGAGGAGGAAGAGCTGTTGTCGTCACTGTCACTGCTGCTGTCGCTGTCATCCGAGGAGGAGCTGGAGGAGTCGCTGCTGTCGGATGACGAGTCATCGGAGGAGCTGTCTGAATCACTGCTACTGTCGCTGGAGTCTTTGGACCTGAGAGCGAGTGGGGAAAGACAAAACACCGGTGTTACTAAAGTGTCATGCTAGATCCTGTCCAGTCAATGGATGCGTGGGCTGTGGGCGGGGGAACCCAACACACAAAATAACAGCTGGTTAGCAGAGGACTCGAGAACGAGAGAAGACAAGTGCACTGACTTTGACTGAGTCTTCAACAATGCTGACATCTTCTCACAAAGGGAGGGAAGCTCTGACGCTTACTACTTGGAATATGAAAACAATGACGATGAGGTTAGGAAGTGGTAATCCGCAAGGTTCTTGTTGGGGTGTTTTTACATTTGGGGCAACAGCTTTGGCGATAAGCGGTCATTGCCGTGGTGTTCCATACACATAAAACGCATCACTTCCTGTGCACCAGAGGATATTTCACGGGAAAGCGCTACCCGCTCCTAGATGTTTAGAACAGTACATGTAAAAGCTTTCATGAACTGGGGATAGGCTGATTGATTCACTATTGTGTTATATCAATTGTCGATAGAGTAGCAAAATGGACATGTGAAAATATATATACAATATATCAAAATGACGCAGATTATTACTTTAAACTGCTGACTGAGTTTTATTTTGAAGGTATTAGGTTGTGAAGAGACAACGAATCTGGTGAAATATGTAGATGTTTCAGACATATAGGAAATCCTTATAGGACAAAGGTTTTCTGATCAAATGTGTACTAATGAATAGAATTGTTATTTGGGCAAAAGGGCTGCAGTTCTTTCACTCTTCATCTAATATGTCTGAAAGTATTCTCTAATTAAAGCACTTTAAACTTGTGGTAATTTCATTGTTTCACACCCCAAATTATAAAACATATGGAGCCAAAACATCAAACACTGTCTAAATTATTGTAGTTGACCATACGTGTCACTTACTTATTTTTTATTTTCTTCTCACTGGAGCCTTCTCTTCCTGGTCTGCAAATAGGAAAAAAATGAACAGCTTTCAAAACAATTATTTGACATTTTGTATTCCATTAGAGGGAAACACTATGTTGTATTTATACTTTCTCCCTCTAGGTGGCAGTACTACACAATAACATTTTCCACTGCAAGCGTGTACATTTTCCACAGTGACAATTTCATAGAATTTCCATTGTTTGGTTTACAGATCATGGGTAACAAACAGAGAGTATCCACATTCAAAGAGTCTCTGGGTACAAACTGCCTCAATCTCCTCCATAGACTTCGGTTGTTTGGTGTGAGTCAGAAACGGTTGTGCATTCC
>OMOT01070599.1:0-10402 GCA_900312575.1 Acanthochaenus luetkenii | reverse complement strand
GAGAGAGAGAGAGAGAGAGAGAGAGAGAAGAGAGAGAGAGAGAGAGAGAGAGCCCCCTCCGTGCTTGACCCTTGCCTGCCTGACTACCCCGCTGTTGCCAAACCCCCTGGAGCAGATACCGGTCCTGCTGCTGGGTTGTTGCCCTTCTACAGCCCTGTCCAGCTCTCCTCGTGTAATGGCCCGTCTCCCGGTATCTCCTCCACGCTCTTGAGACTGCGCTGGGAGCAACACAGCAAACCTTCTTGCCACGGCATGTATGGATGTGCCATCCTGGAGGAGCTGGACTACCTGGGACACCTGAATGGGCTGCAGGTACCGCCTCATGCTACCAGTAGTGACATGGGCACAAGCAAAATGCAAAACTAGAGAAAACTCAGCCAGGTAGGATAAGGAGAGAGAAATGGTCTGTGGCCACCACGTGCAAAACCATTTCCTTTTCGGGGGTTGTCTTGCTGTTGACTCTCCTGTCTACCTGTTGTCAATTTCATTTGCGCCAGAAATTCATTCACAATCGTTTACGCTTCCTAACTGGACAGATCGATATCCCAGAAGTTTAATTGTCTTGGTGTTCTACTGTGATGATTAAGTGTTCCCTTAATGTTTTTCATCTGTATATAAAAAAGGCTCCAAAATGTTTAATTGACTAACACAAAAAAGGAAAATGGGATGTGGTAGTGAGACATGGTGTATGACAGGCATAGGCAACCATGTGCCAAGCAGCGCCAAGCAGCAGCGGATTCCACTGATTAACACACCTTCCACCAGAGAGGAGGAGCTAATCAGTGAAATCACCTGCTGTGGTCTTTGGTTGGAATGAAAACCTACAGACTCTTGGTCCTCCATGGCGCACGGTGGCGCAGTAGTTAGCACTGTCGCCTCACAGCAAGAAGGTCCTGGGTTCAAATCTCGCCTGGCCCTTTATGTGTGGAGTTTGCATGTTCTCCCCGTGTTCACGTTGGTTTCCTCCCACAGTCAAAGACATGCAAATACATGTGTTTGTGTGTGGTGTAGTATATGATGCAATGTAAAGCCCTTTGAGACATGCTGTATAAAAGGGCTATATAAATACAACTTTGATTGAAAGATTGATTGATTGATTGTATGAGACGTTGTAGATTGAAAAAGGAACAACCAAAGTAGGCGCTCTGGGTGCCCAGTGGTGTGACCAAGCCAACTGGGACTGGATGTGTTGGACTGTCCAGGTCTGTCCTTATATCTCCTCTGAGGCCAATCAACCCAGGTGAAAGTCACTTGGCTTAATGGGCCTTCCAGACTCCTCCCACTGGTCTCCTGCACAGGGAAACTCAAACACAAGGGGAGGGCCATCACAACAGGATGAAAGAAAAGGGTGGGGGTCAGAAGAGGTTGACTCAAGATATGAATCAAATGCAGGTGAAGGATGATTTGACAAAAAGAAAAACAGAAACAATTCAAGTATTGCCTTCTATTTCTCACCACCGCTGCCTGTGGCTATTTTACACAGATGACTGCTGGTATTATTCTAACCGATATATTGTTTTGTCGTTTTTCAGTACTGCCTACATTTAATTTGGCATTGACAGTGGCCATTTCATACAATCATGATTGGAATAGTTTTGGTATTATCACTGGATTAATTGTTTTATAGCTTGAACTGAATGGCTGCATCGGGCTCTTCCAGCATCAGGGCAATATTTTCTACAATTCAGTAAACAAGCCTCTGGGCTATTTCACATTTTCCAAAGAGCAAAGGCCCATGTTGGAGTCCTTCCTACTGTATGTTAGCTGTGGCATCTTTTGTTATTCTTACTCTGTGCACACAACTTTTCTTCTCTTTTCTTTTCAACATCGCTGTCAGTTCATATTTGTATCGGATATGGGTCACATCCCAAAATAGATGTGTAGAGTCATCCAAAAAAATCTGATATGAGCAGCAATTTGATATTGAGCATGAAGGCATGCAGCGTGAATGTAGCCTAATAGTTGTAACTGTCAATTACCAATTTGGCCAGTCTAGCTGCCAAAGACTGATACTGTATTTCTCAAAGTGATGAACATCCAGGGAGAAATCCCAAGATATAATTGACTGCAGGAGCCTCAGTGTGAAAGATTACATCTGAATAATCTGGGTACAACTAGCACACCTTGAGTAAAAGTGCAATAAAGGTGTTCTTTTGACATGCATTTATATGCTACAGCAGTCAAGTGGCCATGATAACAAAGGTCTTGAACCAAGTCTCAGCCATGCTCATTAGTTGTCGCGTACCGTCATGACAACTGAGAGATAAACTGTCAAAGAAGAGCACAAATCTGAGAGCAAATGGCCCCTTCAGACCAAATGACTGAATGATGGGCTAGTCACATCTTCTTGCACAATTTGTACCTTGTCACCTGTGGTGCACTTACATAGGTTTTTGTCAGACTGTAAAGACTGTAGTCCATTACCAGGTAATGTCAACTCAAATTAGCTTCTGACGCGCTGCTAGACTGTGCAGCAGCAAAACGTAATTACCAAAATTGGATTTTGAGAGGGGAGAAATGATTATCTCAGCAGGTGTAAGTATGACAGTGGACCAGGGACAGGAAAGGGGATTTTTGTATATTTTTTACAAAGAAAATCGAAGTAAAGATGTTCTCTTACACGCAGACACACGCACACACGCATCATCCTTCTGACTCCTGGGAGAGCAGCTGTAGAGAGGGAATTTAATCTGGAGAAAGTATTGTAGTTTCTAGGACTAATCAGCGCTCCAGTATCTTGTATATGAACTCTCTAATTGGAGCAGAAAGCGTTCTTATTTTTCGAACATCATTTTTCCTCCGAGGAAACTGTATCTGATTTGACAAAACTGCATCCGGTCACCAATGTCTCAGTAGCGTAGCAGGTCGGCAGGGAGACGGTACAAAAACAATAGACACCCTACAATCAGCAAAGTGGTTAATCAGCAAAACCAAATGAACAAGATGACGTGGAAGTGTGATGGCACACTTTGTACGGAAACCAGTTTGTAACAAACGATTTATCTCAGTGGCGGGAGGTGAGACAAATGATGAGGTAGAGAGCTATTGCAAAAGCATTGCATGCGTGTGTTTGTGTGACTTTGTGCCCCTCCTACAAAGTACAATGATGTGACAAAGACATACCACTGTGTAGAGTTTTAAGGGCAAATAGTCTGTAAGTTATGCAATCTGAGCAAACAAAAAGGGAAAGTGGGCACACCAAAAAAGTAAATTACAACACTTCATAATAAAATAAACCCTGGAATGTACTGAACACCACAGCTTGATGATATCACAGTGGATGAGGAGCTGAGGGGGGATTTCTCCTTTAATTTACCCTTCCATTTTATTGCCCCTCGTTGGTGCTTTAAAGGAATGTTTTATTTCAAGGTTTACTTTGCCAGTCTTGATGTTGTCCAGTGCTGCGGATATCAAGAAGAAATGGCCTGATGATCATGACCCCATGTCCATCTTTTAATAGGTGATCCTCAGATTACACATATTGGACTCATTTGATTGGTTGCACTGACTTTCAATCACCAATGGCATATGAGAGGTTGGGTAGGACTGAATTCACACTTTACTGTTCACACGCAGACATAAGAAATGTTCACACAGCCATAAATACTTGTACGTACACATATGAAACTCGTGCACACATACAATCAAATATTTATACACATAAATATATGAAACACTTCGTCCTTGGCCCATGATCAACCTTTCTACAAAGTTTCATGCAAATCCATTGGTAACTATTTTAGATATTTTGGCGATATCCTGCTAACAGACAGACAAACAGACAAACAGATGGAGGCGAAAACATTACCTCGCATCAATTCTGTTGGTGGAGGTAATCTGGCTCCTATGGCAACAAAGCATGCCACTTGGCTACGCTGTCCTTTACTTGTTTATATAGCCCTTCATCACAAAAGCATGTGTCAAAGGACTTAGAACAAGCTTACGTAGAGTTTACTAACCAACTATCAACCACAAACAAATGATGCAATACAGTAATACAGTAGGCTATGCATAAAGTAGCTCATTTAAAATATAGCCCTTTTTATCCAAGTTACCAAGTCACTTTTTACAAAGGAGAACATTATAAGATGTCATCTTTTCCATGCAATTCAAAAAGACCCAGAGGGGAAAAAAAGTACCTAAGTACAACACTTCAGTAAAAACATACTTATTCAAAGTTAAATGACTGATTTCAAAAATGACTCAAAAAAGTACAATTTCACAAAAAGCCACCCAATTACAGTAACGAGAGTAATTGTAATTAGTTACTTCCACTCTTGTATGCGCCTTAGCCACGTGAACCACCAGGATTCCCCGGATAGCTGATATTTTGTGCTGATGCACTATGACTTTAATCCATACAAAAAAAACATGTTTAAAAAGTCAGAAAAAATAATAGTATTTCGTTTTTCAACCAGATTTGTATTCTTGTCAGGGTGGAGAAGCCTCTGAAGCAGGACTTACACCATGGGACACTAAGCTCGTTTTCACATTAGGAACGGTTGCCTCCGTTCAGTCCCCGAGAACGATCCGGACTTTGGGGGGAATCGTGGTCTGAAACGGCCCCGGGTCCGTAGTGTGAAACCACCCTAAAACTCTCCATTGAAACTAGCCTGATAGACAAATATGTAATCAATCAAACTGCATCTGATATCCAATTTGTACTTAAAAGCCAATATCTGTCTGATATATCGGTCTATGTGCAAGTGTTCGATATACAAGTGCTTATAAAGCCTGTTGTTCGGTAGCATGTGAATATGTGCGAACAGTAAAGTTTGATTGAAGTCCTACAAGGCCTCTGGAGATAAAAGGGACGCGCTCAGGGCGATGCTGCTGAAACAAAACAGGCGGGTGTGGTTTTTTCTGACGTCACCGAGAAAGGCCCTGAGCTGCATCAAGCTCACGTAGTTAGACAGAATAATACCAGAAACAAGGCAATTTTCCTTCATAATAAAAGCGCAAAGTTGCCACTCCTGGAAAATGAAAAGGACATATTTTTTATTGGGCTGTACACACAAACAAACCAATCATCACAAAAAGTTGTATTATGCTGCATGGCGTTTACTGATGAAATACTGCCTTGTCGGCAAGTGCATTTATGACAAATAAATTACAAGCATACTAGAAAACTGTATTAGTCTATAACCTTGGTATGTTAGTGATACATATCTTTTGTCCTTGTATGTTTATCAGTGTATTCTTGATAGTACAGTTTATATACCGTTGTTTTTCATGTATTATTATTATTATTATTAGTAGTAGTAGTAGTAGTAGTATTTAGTTTGACTTCTAGCCTATTTCTGTCAAGATCGTCTTTCGCTATTAGTAGCATATTGATTGGATTCAAGTTCTATGTCCAACCTGTGGGGGGGGGAGCTACACCTTGTTTTGTTAATATGCGTTTCCATTACAAACTGAAAACGTCAACACATGCAATGTTCCAAAAAAAGAGAAAACTTAGAAGATTGTCTAATGTCTAAAACATGCCAGTAATGTAACCCCCGTGGCAGTAGCGACATTTAGCAATTGTGTTTTCTTTCACCTATGGGTCTTATTGCCTCTGCTATTGTACATTCCACTGTTTGTCCCTGCACCTGTTCCCCGCTCAGCCGTCCTGGTGGGGGATCCCTCTTTGACTCGGCCCATCCAAGGTTTCTTCTATTGTTTACCTAATAAGGTTTTTGTGGAAGTTTTTCCTTGCAGCCTCGAGGGTCTAAGGCTGGTGGTGCCGGGTAATTTAGGCCTTGTAGAAGAGGTAGGCTTGATATGGTTTGCTAAAATGTATATTGTGTGTCTTGTGCTTTGTTCTGTCTCCCTATGTTTGTCTTATACTATTCTGTAATTCCATTGATTGTTGTTCAGGTAGATCTAGTTTGGCTCATTTTCCGTAAAGTCCTTTGAGACATGCTTGTGATAAAGGGCGATATAAATAAATGAACTTGAACTTGAATTTATGGGCAAATCCAAAAACAATGGTGAAACGCGGTCCTCGGGTGAGGCTTTTGTTGTGAAGGTTATAACCGGAAGATACGCACCTCCTCCTTGCCGGCTTGACTTGTACCATGTAGCGAGTCTCCGGGCGGGTGAACCGGAGAGAGGAGAGCGAGTGCAGCCCAGACGGCCGTGCGACGTGTTCCGTGCCCGCTGTGTCTCCCCGCCACTGGGACGCGATGTTGTCTGTGCAGCCAAACTGTCTCCGCAGCTGCTGCGCCTGGGAGAAAAAGGTAAGGTTATTCCCAGGTTGAAAAATAAAAGCGGACAGGGACGAAAAGTCCTAGTTTGATCCACCGACGTATTAATTGAGCAGCGGGTAAAATTGGATCGGGTCGTTTCTACCTGTTACATGTTATAACATATAAAGTTCCAGCAATGAAACACAACTATTATTTGATGTATCCTATTGAGTGGCTGCGTGGCGTATTGCTACTTTTTAAATAATCAATCTTTTATCTAGCTCTTGCCTGGTTTATATATAAGCCTTTAGGTTCTTGAAGGGTTTGACTCTATTGGCCGTGTCATTGATTACTGCCATGATCACTAACGCAGCAGTGGGGTCCTTCAAGGGGTTTCCAAGGAGTCCGCCTGCAATATGAGGAATAATGTAATATCACTACCGTTTCATTTAATTCACTAAAAACGATCCCAAATGAGATAATTAATTGACTATTATAATCAGAATTTTCACTCTCACCACTGTTTTCTCCCCAATTTCAATCCAATAATTTATCAACTAGAAATCGTATCAAATATGGGTCCTGATCTGGAGGCCTGTGTCATGAACATGTTTGAGAATCGTATAATAAGGCTTTTCATTTGAATCAAGCCTTTTTCTACAACATGAACACCAGCCTACTTCAAAAAGTGCTGCGTAAACAAGCAGGTCCTTTCTGCCAGCTGCTCAAATGTGGACAAGCTCACAGGAAGAACGTCCCTTTCTCCTTACTGGAACTGTGCATCTTTTTTTGTGTGGACTATGGATATGGATAACAGTTTCACTTCATTTATTGATCTTTGACTTGGGTTCATTTGTTTCTTGAACCTTGACTTTTTAATTTTAATTCGAATCTAATATCTAATCTAACCAATTCTGGCCATGCCATTGAGAAAACAGAAACATGTCATTGTGTATTATTTTGGCAGAATGGTAGCAGATTTGTGCAGGCGTTATTTTTGATTGCAAAAACACAATGAACACATTTTTATGCCATTTCTTATTCTCTGTGTCATACATAATTTTTGTTACTTCTTTAAAGGCCCTTTTCTCTGTGAATGACCTCAAGTTAGCACTGTGTGGTAGCATGTACTGTGAAATGACAGATTCCTATACATTTGTAGTACTTTTGGATTCAAGATTCTGAGTTGGAGAGAGATAGATCCAGGTGGATTTTCTCCAGAGGCAGCCGTCTCCCACCAAGTACCACACCCACTCTCCATTTGTTCCAGTATGAAGGCAAAATATACGTATAATCCCAAGTTAAAGTGAATCATGCGAGTTGCAGAAGTTGTGTCGGGTTGACTGATGACCTGACTTGTCCTCTTAGAATGTATTTATTCATGAATTGTTGTACACAAAATAAAAATTGCCATCGTTGTCATTCACAATAGGGCAGGGTACACATGAAAAAAGAGGTACCTTACTTAAAAGGACATCCGATATGTCTTCAAACCAGTTTTAGATGCAGAAGTGCCCAGGTTTTGCTCTAAGCCACTGTCCCCAAAATGTCTCTGCAGGTTGTCACTGACTTGACAAACTCAATACCTTTTTAGAAGCAAGATTTTCAATGAAAACAAAAGTACACGGCTATCTGGTTGAGAATTTTTCTCTTGATTGCCAGAGCCTTTATTTCAGTTAATTTTACCCTTTAACGAATGAGCTCATAGAGTATATATTCTACCTTAAAGCAGTAATCCTCGAGATATTTACTTATTGTTGTTTTAGATTTTGTCTCATTCTTTGTTGCTCATTTCTGTGGTGTTTCTCCACTGTACTTCCCAAAGATCGCTCTCAATCAAACAGTGTGTCCAGTACTGTGACGTCTTGGATTTTCTGTTTGAGTTTCTGTAGGTGGCGCTCTTTTATTTGTCTGTTCAGCCATGGTGGCTATCACTGCTCATGATAACTACCCAGTTCTTCTTCTATTTATTCCAAACAAACCAGAAACATAAAATGCATCACTTCCTGTGCGACAGAGGATTTCCCCCAGGAAAGACCTACCAGACATCGGGTGTTTAGAACAGCAAATGTAAAAGCTTTCATGAAGTGGATGTAGATCGACTCACTATTGCTTTGCATCAGTCAGATATAGAGAGCAGCAAAACAGACATTTATATGTATGAAAAGTATTTTAAAGGTGTCAGAAATTCCCAGTGACTGCTTCAAATGTTGAAATAAAGCTATCAGATTAGAGCTCTCAAGTAGGAGGTGGGAACAAGAGTGGCGGACAGTAATAGACTGTGGATGTATTGTTCAGCTCCCAGGGACGTGTGTAACTGCGTGACATTACAGGAAAAAGATGATGACGCATGCTCTGATATTTATTCATTGCTGACTGCAATCTTAATTTGTCTACTTGAATTTAATTTTGTTGTCGTAGATCTAAACCTTAAATTTAACACGTCATTAATTTTTTATTTTGGACATTCTCTGGCACAGTCCAGCTCTCATATCTATAGCCATGCTCCCCTACTGTATGTAGCAGGGTACAGCTTCTCCTTGCAGAGCCTAAAAAGAACCGTTCCTACAGTATCCTTTTCCGCCTGATGTTAGGGAGGCAGTGAGACTTGAGGATGAGAAAACGCTATGGCCTTGGGCTTTTGTTTGAAAGGCATGCACTTCTGGCAAGTGGCCAAGAACAGTTCTTTCGCTTCAGATTTTGGCTTAATTTGTCTTGGACCGGTGCATATGGTTTGGGAGGATAAGAATTTTGTGCATGCTGATCTGTGTGGGTGTGCGTGCGTGCGACTTACCACAAACTAAAGTAGCAGTCAAAAAAACGTTAGAAACCAGCAAGGCCTGTGGGATGGGAATGTGAAGATGCCTACTCAGCGAACCTTCCCTATGTCATATTTGTTGTCTGCATTAGCTTGTGCTATACTGTAGGTGATACGTCCTGGATGGTGGCTTTATATATTTTCCATGGCGGCAGGGTGAGTAGGTGGGAGGTTTTCTCTCACACTGGACAACCAGCCGCTGGAGAGGCTGACAAGTGAGGATGCAGCTTTCAAGGCAAGGTCAACGCTTCAAAGGAAATAAAAATACTCTTCCTCATCTGGTTTTACCCCCAAATGCTGATTAAAGAAGTCAAATCCCGCCCCATAATTGTTTTGTTTCTCAAATGTTTTAGGAGGCAGTGAATTGGCTATAGACACCATGGTCATGGAAAACTTGGTGAAAATGATCTCTGTATTGAACAAGACAGTGCTCATTGCTACATTACATGTATTACTTTTGCCAGCATATAAAGCGGTAGATGTTTGGTATGTCCTTGCTTTAAAGCATCATTAAAGTTTGGTAGAGGTTTGGGTTGTGTAGTTACCTTGTCATGTTGTAACTCCAAATATTGGTGAGATATCTTCAATTAGGGGCGTTAACGATTAGTCTTAGATAGATTAATAATCGTTAATAATTTGGTCGATGAACATTTCAAACGTAACGATCAAATGGAACTATTTGCGGTCAAGAAAACCATGGGACCGATGACGGAGGAGGGAGGGGTGTTCACATGCCGGTGCTGCGGCCCAGGAAGCCCCGTCTCAGCCTGTGAGACGCGATGCTAATACCGATGCTATGCTACTACTTCTCGGCGACCACTAACTTACTTCAACCGCACCAACGACACGGAAACAGAAGTGGACAACTTTTTGGACATTCCACCACCGCTAAATGTCAGTCCCACAGATTGGAGGAAAGTCCACGGAGGAAGATTCCCGAGGCTGGTAAATTTAGCGCGAAGCTACTTCTGCGAAGCTACTTATGCTGCCTCCTATCGGAACGTGTATTTTCAGCAATTGGACTCACTGTAAACCGACTGCACATGACTCACCCATATCATGTAAATATGATTGTATTCTTAAATAAAAATCAACAGGCTTGGATAGTTACTGCACTTATGTAGTTTGAAACTGAGACCTGAACTGTCGTAGTTTGTTGCAGCTTTCTCATTTCAAGAGGGAATTTATTATAGCTTTGTTTTCAAAAACGTTATTTATCTTTATTTATCTATTTTGTAATAATTTAGCAAATGTACGTTTCTAATTAAGGCTCATCTTATTTTTTGTAACGTTATATGTATTGCTCCCGTTGAGCAGGTTGGTACCTTGCATGGCTGCCTCCGCCAACGGTATGACATATAAGTCGCTTTGGATAAAAGTGTCTCCTAAATGCTGTAATGTAATGTATGTA